>VNJU01007669.1:0-10426 GCA_008042675.1 Drosophila seguyi | reverse complement strand
AGCTCAAAGGCAGCGCAAGTCATTTGCATAAGGCTGACGTGCCGCACTTTGCAAAATGTCACGCAGCTGCCTCCGACTGCCTTTCTTCTTAGCCTAACAGAAAACGTGTCATTGACAGCAATATGCACTGTTATAAATTTAATAAAAAGCAAAAATAGGTTAATTTTAAGAATGAATTATGAATGTTATTGGTGAGTTCCAGATAATTATGTTGTTATGTATATTTAACTGAAGAAAATCTTTGAATTCCTTCTGGAGAAATTGTTCTATTAATTTTCGGAACAACGAAAAATAATTATTTTAAGAAATAAATAAATAAGGCTTATATAGCTTTTATTTAATGTTTTTTAATGAAAAACTTTTGATCTAAAAATGCTCAAATAAATTTTCTAAAATCATACAACACATAACACATATAAATCTGTAAGTTTATATGAAAATATTTCCCTCTGTGTTCAATTTCTCTCGCGTTTTTCTCTCCTCCTGTCAAATGTCAACCGCCATTTTATGTATTTTTAAATATAGAAAAACAGCCAGGAAAATGGGAAAAAAGGAGCAAAAAAAAAAAATCGAAGCACATTTTTCAACTGTCATCAGTTTAAGCTGATGAAATTGCTGACAGACAGGCACGTTCCCCCACCGCCATCTCCGCCCCATTTCCATCGCTCCTCTCGCTTCATTTGCCATCATCGTCAATAATATGACATAAGTATACTTCCAAGTAATGTTCCTTCGCCAAAAGTTTTCCCTCTTTCAGTTGGGCTGAGCCTCGCTGATTTCATAATGTTTTCCCACTGCTTTTCTATTTTTTGATTTAGTGCTCGATATTCGATGTTGTTTCGTCCTTTCCCGCTCGCTCTCTCTGGCTGTTGCTGTGGCTGTGGGTTTTTATTTGCCAACTTGATGTTTGTGTTTTTATTAGCTCTGCTGATTGTGATGCTATTTTTGACACTCGATAAAGTCAATAAATACACAAAATGGTATTGTTAAATAATGGTCTCGGCTTATGAGGGGTAAAGGAGGAGCTTAACAAGGACATTGCATTAATTAAGGTTCAGATTGATTGTTTCTGATAACTTAAATGTTTTCTTAATACGAAATTCTTATAAAGCGGTTAAGTGAAATATATTAAATCGTTGGCCCTAACTGTCCCCTCTCTCACTGAGCTCCTGTCCTGTGGGCCATAAGTAATCATCATTATATGTCCCCAAAGACGATAGCCTATCCAGCTGGGCTTTGGCTTTATTGCTTAACCATGCATTTGATTCATCGATTTCTTGCTGCCGTCATAAATCAATTTATTCATATTTCCATTTCGGATTTTTCCGGCTTTTTCTGTTTTTTTTTTCAGCATCAACCAAAAACGAATTGAAGCAAACCAATCGGAACGAACCTTCATCGAAAAGTGCGTTGCGGTTCCGCCAATTAATATCGATGGTAAGTTGATTTTTATTCGCGTATATTTATTTACCTTCTTGTTTTTTTAATGCATTTCGCATAAATTCAATTTCGCATTGTGATTTCGCTGGATATAGACTCAATTATGAGTACACGGTGTATAAATATTTTGATATATAAAGTCTAATGGAATTTATGAGAGCTCGTTTTGAGTTTTTTGCTTAGCATTTGTCAGTAAGTAAAAATCATATTAAATTCGAGTTATTTTCTATTATAGCAAATGAAAATTGGGAGGTATTTTCAATAAATATAGTAAATAAAAATATAGAAAGCTAAAAAGTATATTTCCTCTCTTAATTCTTGTAGATTTAAAAATAAACAGTTCCGAAACCTTGTTATATTGTTTTATTTAAGTTAAAATAAGTTTAAAAGCCTTCCTATAATTTATTTTCCAGCAAGTTCCGTGATAAGTTGATTTTATTTTTCTAAATTATTCAGCTATAAATTCCATTAACCTTTTTGGAAGGACATTTAGAAAAAGTTTGCCTTTCAAAACTCCCCAAATCGCACAGATATTAAATCGATAAAATGGCAATAAAAGACAGCCTGAGCTTGGACCCAAATAACGGAACATTTTTTACCATCAGCCTGGATGTGTTTGGGTTTTCCAAGAGCTCTCTCTCTCTCTCTCTCTCTGTGTTTGCTCCATTTTTAATGCAGTTTGTTGAACTTTTCCCGTGCAATTTGTATTACTAATGCGAACTGCAAACAAAGATGAGTTGGGGAAAAGTGCAAGGATAAAAAAAACAGAAATGGCAAGCCAATGAGTCGAATGATTCGGGCAATTGCAATTCGAAAGGAGCAAACTGCTCCTCGTACTCCTTGGAATATCCTTCGAGCCACCCTTCGGTTTGAGCCGGAAAGATGCCCGTAATAATTCACTTCTGGCCAGAGGGAGCCAGGAAAAAAGGATTAAATATGCAGCACAAGTCGAGGCCAGGAAGACTTTAGTCACACGGAAGGAGCAAGGAAAAGCTCGGTTCAGCAGCAGCAACTGAAAAGTTTAGTTTAAGTGTATGACGACAGCCAGCAGAACTTGGCTCGAATGCGCTCATGTGCAAAAATGCCATTGTTTTGGATTTGGTCGTAAACAAAGCGGTGAAGCGAAGGCAAAAAATTTCCCCTTTTTCCGTAGTCCCTTCCTCGGAGCTTCAAGGTGGGTAAGGTGTATGGCATTGGCAGGAGTTGGACATTTTCCACCAACCGAACCCTGTCCAAGTCGGAAAGGAAAACAAAACGGAAGCCCGTGACTAGTACAGCAAATAAGTGAAAAAGGTTGGTCAAACTTTGGGACTTGGTTAGCACCGCGGATGGGAGTCCTTATACGGATAGATGTATTTTCTGCTAATTGATTAAGTTTTAGGTTTTCGATATTAGTTACCTTACTATAAAATAAACAGAATTTTCGGTGTTTAAAGTAAAGATTTCTTAGTGAAACATAAAAAATATTTTACAATGTTTTATTTTATATTATAAAAGGTTTTTTTGATTTTCTTGGTTTTTAATCCCCTACACATATCAAAGTTGTTATTAATTATTAAATAATTTTAGTGTATCCGGAACTTGTCTGTATAATCCCTTTTTTCGAGGGTATGGACAAGTAACAATAGAAAAGCCAGCGACAACAACAGCAATGTTCTTTCAACACTTGAGAGCTCACACACAGATGCACTTTGGAACACACAGGACTCAAGGCGTTGGGAAAGGGTACAAGAGTGTGTGTGTGGGCTTTCAACTAAGAATTCTAGATCCTTTCTGGTTTCATTTCTACTTAAGCAGTGTGGGTAAAAAAGTGCTATTGGGTTTTTGGGCTCTCGCCTTTGCTTTTGCTTTCAGGCTGCGTAGTTTCCAGGGCGGCGAAGTGGTGATGGGGAAGGGCGGGCACTTTCCAGACTGTGCCACAAATGGCGTCACATGCTAAAAACCCAAATAGCAACAGCAACCACCGCAGCAGCAACAACTACAATGTTGAAATTGTTTGCCTGCAAAAACTTTTGAAATGCTACAAAAAAGGACGATGGGGACGCAGGACAGCGGAGGACATCTCGAGTGACTACAAGTCATAAAGTACACAACACAACGGGGCAAAACACCGAAAGGACAATGCACAGACATTCAAGTCCTTCCCTACTCCGGCTCAGACGACTGCACAAAATGTCCCCCAAAATGTCCAGGCTCGCTGCTCGTTTCTCGTTCCAGGTTTCCTTTTTGAATTGCAGTCACATTTTTGGCATATGTCACCACACCGTATGCAATTACAGGGCTCCAGGCAAGCAGTTACATTGAAAACATTTTAACCAAAATTGAATTTACTCTCCCAGAAAATGGGTATTCCTTTCCCCGACACCCCAATCCCCTGGAAAACTAACAAAGCCAGCCCATTAATAATTCCGAATGGCCGCCAACAAATTGACCATTCGAAGAGAGCCTAGCCCCTACCCCTTCCATGTGAGTAAATTCTTTACCAGAAGTGCCAGAAAACAGCAACAGTTCCACAGAAATGGCTTATAAATTATTATGGAGGCACAATGGAAGTAAAAGTATTGTTCGTTCACTTTCGCAGCGTAGCCGAGTTTATAAATTGGCCATAAAAACCAGAAGCGCTAGAGAAAAAAGCACAACTTTGCGACAAATTGTCGAAAAAATAGCCACTATAAATATGGGCCAGACTCGATGGTTGCCCATTTACATTGTGGGGATTATAGGAAGGAATTTTATGGCGGAGTTTTCAAAAATATATGAAGGAATATTTATGTGTAAACTCGAGTGTTTTTACCGTCTTTATATTACAAATTATTTTTTCAGATAGTATAAAAGATTTAAATAACATTATCTATATATGTAATTAGTTTTCTTAAGAATAAATGTTAAAATAGTTTTTAAACCTCTGTAAAACACCTGAAAGATGTAAACCTCCACAAATTCATGAAAAGCTACTAAATTGTAAAAAAAAGGTAAATATATATAAAATAAAACAGAATCCTGTCTAATATACCCCTTAGTGCCGACTAATTGGGAATCGCTGGGAATTGAACACTATTGTAAACGCTTTAGTCAACAATCGGTCGGTTTATTTGTATAAAATAGATTCTGTCTAAATGTTTATGCTTTTAGTTCGGACTTCAGTTCATAGTCCGCTGGAATTTTTCTTTTTCTATTCTGTTTGCCCTTTTGTTATTGGCCAATTTCTCGACCTTGTTTGGTATTCATTTTGGCAAATTGATTTGTCCGTTTAGATGAATATGCATTGTGCGCATTCCCTGTGAATACTTTGTTTATTTAGGTGGTAAGAATAACAGGTCCATTTAGTTGATTAATTGTCAATCAGGGGCAATATTAGAATGGCAGGGCACTCACTAGGAAGTGGATGTGCCATTTGGGCTGATTTTAAAACACACAAATATATACATATGTATCGCTGATCCTGCGCCTCTCTTTTTTCCTCTCTTCCCTCTCTTATCGCGTTCATCGGGATTTTTCCTTCGTCATGTGGCAGCTGCTTTCACATTGCAAATAAATATTTTATGGCATTTCGTATGCGCTCTCTCTCTCTCGCTTTCCCGCTTGCGCCTGCTTACAAATACAATATGGCCGCCGCCATTTTGGCATTCACTATTTCGCCATTTTTACCATTCCGCCATATTTCATTTCCGCTTCTTCCAGGCCGCATTTGTTATTGTTGTTCCTGTTCCCATTGCCTTTGTTTGTTTTGTTGTTTGTTGCCGCTGCCATGGCGCATTTCGTGAAAAGTCAATTATTTATGCATGTCACGTTATTTTCTGGCAAAAGAGCACAAGAACTGAGAGGAAAGAAAGGAGCACCCGCCTCAGCTAACCAAATCCAACCAAACAATCATGAGTAGGGTAGCACAAAAACAAATAAACAGTAAAAACAACAAACAAAACATAAAAAGAATGAAGAAATTTGCGCTAAAATGGCCAAAAATTCAAATGTCACCGCCAGCAGTAACCGCATTTCCCCCCATTCCTTTGTCCCCTTGAACTCTACCTCACATTTTTCTTTCCCACGGCTTTTCCTCCTCGCATTTCCACCGTCAACATTTTTTCATTCGTTAGCTGGCAAGCTGATTATTAGATTTGTAATCTATGTGTGTGTCCTGCCTGGTGTGTTTGTGTATTGTGATACCCGCTATAGGAAGGATAAGAAGGGTATAAGGGAATGGCGGGAAATGTATAAGCTGGAAAGAGGAGATTTGGTACTTCGATTCTTAACAAGATAAAAAACTACTATAAAGCATATAAATATTAAAAACATTAGGCAAAATTAATATACACCTATTCACTAGAAAAACGAAAAGAATTTACAATGATTGACTGTCAGAAATCAAAGATTTCAAATTCTATACGATTATAATGTTTCGAATACAACGAATTAAAGGCCGGGTATTAACTGGTCGGAACAAAAATGTATACATATTTGCTTAGCTGTTTGCGTTTAAGTAAGGGTAATGGCAGGACTAGAAAGCGGGAGCGAGATACCAAGGCGAGGCTTCAGCATCAGGACAACACATGCCATTGAAGGCAATTGAATTGTAATTCGATAGAATGAAAAATTTCTTCATTTGCTGCCGAAATAATTTTTCATTTTATTCTGTCAGCTCAGTGCTAAGAAGAGTGTGAAGTCATACACAATGGAAATAAAGTTAAAATCTTGATTTTAGAGATAATGAGTAATTTAAAAATAATTGTGTTCCATAGTAATAATTTGCAACATGTTTTGAGACTAAAATAAGTGACAGTAAAATTAAATGGCTAAAAATTTTATCCTTTTATGTGTAGATGCACATAATTTAGTTATATACCTACTTTGGATAAAATTAGTATGCAGTGTAAAAAGAAAATACTGTGTTGTATGTTGGGATATACATGTGTATGTACTTGTATATCGAGACGAAAAGTCAAGTATATTAAGTGAAATATCGAGCTCAATACATATCATGTATTTTAGATTTGATGTATCGAAATGTAAAATATCAAAAGCTATTGATTTTCTGTATTAAATATTTTATTTCTTTGTTGCTTAATATTTAATAAATAAAGCAGAATATTAATTTTTCAAAAATATAACCCAATGCTAAAAATATCGATAGGGCTTGACTAAACTTTAATTCGATATTTTCGCCATTTTCAATATATTTTCTTTAATTTTTCTCAGTGTTTAATGACAAAAAAAGCAGCAAGGATTTTGGCAGACCAAAATATTGACAGCTACTCAAGAGTCAGACAGCACGCCTCATTGCAATTCCTCAATCCAACCAACCAACCAACCAACCAGCCGGCCAGCCATCCATCCATCAGTCAATCAATCAATCTCACTCCGCTGTCATATTATGAATTGACAGCTACCAGGCTGGACATCGTAAAATATATACGATGTGTGAATGTTTTTAAGCAGCAATTAAATGGATTTAAGCAAGCTCTTGTGTGTCGGCGGCAGTCAAAAGGAAATGTAATCAATTCAATTAAATTTAAATGAAATTTAATAGAAAACAGAGTACAGGGAAAAAAATAAATAAGTGAGTGAAAAGGCGAAGAGAAAACAATGGCCGGGGAGCATAGCGCCTGTGCTCAGTGGGGCGTTAAATTGAATTGTTGTCACCACAATTTACACAGCCACGCCTTCAGTCGCCACGCCCCTTCTTCCGACTCTTCTGACTTTGCTTTTTTTCCAACCATCTTGCCTTTTTTTCTTGCGCTGCTGTTGGTTTTTGTGTGCATTATCGGGCTTCTTTTCTTCTGTCATATTATTACATTATTTGCCATTTGCTTTGGACCAACTGGCACACAAGTTTTTCTTCGCTTTTCCCGCCTAATTTCCCGCCAGACTCCAAGTCGTTCTTTGTCCCCGGCCCACGGGGCGTATGCGTATTGTAATCAAGTCATAAATTTGCTCGACTGCGAATTGGTCTAAAGCGTTGCCAGGCATTTTACTGGCCCACAAGCCACTGTAAACTGCTTTTCAGGCCGCACGTGCCCTACATATACACCACACCCCACAGAGAAGAGCGATTCAGACACATAAAGATTTATCTAAAGGGCTGGGGCAGTCTTTTTGCCTCGTTTTGGTTTTCAATAAGAAGGGATTAAGTTGAGTAAGAAAACTACAAACGACAGGCGAGCTTTTTACCTCCTTCGCTTCCCCATGAAAGCCAATAAAAAGCAAAGATCGCATATCTATAAACCCACTTTTATAGAGGCCACCCCCCATATTCCAGACCCACAGCACCCCGTTTATCCAGGGCGATAAGTGTTATTTTCAACTGCCAGCTGTGATTCTAAACCTCTCTCTTTTCAAAAAGAGATAAAAAAAAACGGAGAGGAGATGAAGAAAGTTTCATGTTACCAGAAAATGTTCCTCCCCTTTATCCCACATCTTGCTGGTAACTTGAATTTCGCCCAGCTGCGTGTGCATGTGTATGTCACTTGTACATTTTCTTATCTCGACATTAAATTTGTCTGCTTCAATTTGGAAGAAATCTTTAACTTTGCCCCAAACAAAGTTGAATGTAATAAACTTCAAACAGGGGAAAAAAGAAGGAGGGGAAACGAAGAAAAGCGAGCGGAGCAAGAATGACAGAAAGAGTCAAGCCCAGCGGCAAATAAACAACGGGGAAAAAAATTCTAAAAATTTTCCTTCTGTTTTCCGGGAGTCTCTCTGAGCGCACAAATTATGAACAGCTTGCGCCATATAAGAGGCACGCCCACTTAACTCCCTAAACCAAAACGATTGCGGCACTTGACTTTAGCACCCTTAGTGCCCTTCCCTCCAGCCTTTTTTCTTTTTTTTCTGCCCCTCTCCCGTTTAAGCTTGAAGGTTAGGGCTTTGGCTTCATTTAATTTTTATAAGGCCAAATGGAAATTTCATTCTTCATTCTTCAAGTGGCTTTCGACCTGCAACTTAACCAACCAAGAAACCAAAAGTGGCTGATGATGAATCAATGGAAATTCGAGATGGAATTTGGCTGGAATTTCAGGTTACTTGGGTTTTTTTGGAAACTAACCTCGCATGCAAGCGCTTAAGGTTTATTTTTTACGCTTTTTTAATGGGTTCTATATTTAGTAACTAGATTAATTGTCTTCAGAATCTTCTTACATATGAATTTCTGATGTTGTTTTAAAAGAAAAGCGGTTTAAATGTTAAGACATGAATATAATAAATTAATTTGTATTTTTTTGTAGGTTCGGTGAGATTAAGAGTTGCTGTCATAGATGTAACTTAACTTTTAAATTAGCCTATGTACCATTCTTTATATTTAATATATATAATATATATTTTTTACCATTGTCTCTGTGCTTTTTGTTTTCCTCTTTGTCTGCAAAGCAGACTTGTAGCCTTCATTTTCAATGTATGTACCTAATATTATGTAAAACTAATTTGAAGTTGCGGGAAGTCAGTCCTTTGGTGTTTTTCAACAATTCCGTCTGCTCCTCCTGCTGCTTATCCGCCCGAGTTTTGTGCAAATTCCTTTTAGAATTTCAATTAAACTTTGCGTCACTTTGTCGCAGCGCTTCCATCGCTGCCAGCAGCTGTCAAGGCGCCGCCTAATGGAGCTGCCCAACGTTGGGAGTGAGGCTACTGAGGGGGGGCAGGCGGCGGATCCCGCGTTAGCTGTCAACATTTGTTCAACACAAAATTTCAGTTTAGCATTTTACGCTTGACGCTTTGACTAATGGTTGGGATGAAGATAGCAAGAAAGAGCGAGAGAGAGAGAGAGAGCTTGCAACGAAATGAAAGGGAAAAAATGTTTGAAAAAAATTGAAAAAGCTACTAATCCAACAGGAAAATCTTCATTTAACATAATTGCACTATCAAAGCTACAAAACAAGTTAAATTTAGTTAAAAAGGGTTACATTTCCAAAAGGATTTTATTTGAAATTAGTTCATTATATTCTTTAGAGTTCTCTGATAAAAAATGCCTATCTTTAAACTGCAGTAAAAATATATATAAGATGTAAGTTAAATTATATATAATTATATTCCTATACCACTAACTCATGAACTATTTTTTCGGTGTAAGAAAGGGCAGAGAGTGAGAAAGGCGACCTAACCGCCTTAAATGAATAATGCATTTTTATCCACAATTTAGCCAACTTTGGTTATGCACGCCGGTTTTTTTTTTGCTCGCTGGCAAAAGTTTTATTTTCCCAGCCACTAACTAAGTCAGCAACTTAAGCTGCAAGTAGGCACCATACCTTCGCCATACCCTCATCCACCTGCTTTTATAACTTAATTGTGTCCTGCACCGGGGTTGGTTTTCTTTTCTGCTCAGCTATCGCTCCATTTTAATGCAAATTGTCTACGATTTTTCCTTTGCTCGCCTTCTTTCTTCGGCCTTAACTTCGTTCATCTCATCTTATCTTGGCCTATCGCTCTTATCTTTGTTATGGCCAAACAACTTCATTCATATGCATACAGTGCAATCGAAAGGGGGTATTAAAGGGGGCTTGCTTTGTATGCGTTTTCCTTGGCAAAAGTCCTTTGCAGGGTAAGAAAATATTTTCCATTTTTAATAATCGTAGCTTATAGACTTCCTTTATCGAAACGAGAGTGTGTGTGTGTGAAGATAAAGATGCTGGCAAAGGACAAACTCCCTCACTCACTCACACAGGCTCAGAGCTTAAAGCATTCTGGGAATACATTTTTTGTAATTTTATTTGTTGTTGTCAGCAGTTTTTATGAGTTTTCTTCAGGCATGAACTTTCACAATTCCCAATAAGTACCGAGTCACCCGCCCACTCCTTTGCATCCCTATTTCTTTCATCCTGGGGCCCCTCCTTTCTGCAATGTTCACCAAACTTGATCAAGTTTTATGGTGAAATATTTACAGTGGAACGAACGGCTGTAACGGTTTTAAAAATCCAGATGCCGCAGATAATTATAGGAATTAATGAAAATTAGCTTAAAAATAAGATTAAATATTTAAATGTATTTAAATTTAAATGTAATG
>VNJU01007664.1:0-28912 GCA_008042675.1 Drosophila seguyi | reverse complement strand
TGCTCCAGCAAACCGTACCGTCGGCGCACGTCTCAAGGTACCCTTAAGCAGCATTATCACCGTCTTGCTGGTTGAAACGGCAAAGCCAATTTCCGCTTCCCACGTTTCAACGATGGACATAAGTTGCGCTCCTTTTTTGCTTCAGCACGGCTCGGGAATTTCCCTCGACGAGAGGAAGCAGATCATCCGCATATGCACCCAGCAGGCAATACGGCTGGAGGCGCTGAAGCAGTACATCCATCAGCAGGTCCCAAATAAATGGGCCGCTGATTAACCCCTGCGGGAACGCTGATTGACCTACCGGAAGTTCGGCTGCTCTACTCACCATTTCCTCTTCGAACAATCGCCAACGGGCATTGGAGAAGTTCCAGGACGGCACAGGAGCTATGCTCTCAACTGTGCTCGCGGTCGTTGGCTCGGCCACAACAGTAATGATGTTGTGGTCACTCAACTCCCACTCGTCCACTCTCCACTCATATGTGGCCCACATAGATGCTGCCTCATTGACAATTGTCACGTCGATGTCGCTACGAGCTCTGTAGTTATCGAACGTGTACACCTCTGTTGGCTGGTTTAGGGCGGCGGCTCTTGCCTCCAGCATCCACTCAGACAGCAGCTCACCCCGTCCGTAGTTAGCTTGCCCCTCGGCATGCCGAGAAAGCTTGCTAAGCCACATGGGTGATACTGCATTTGCGTCGAGGCCAATGATTGCGGGGGTTCTGCTGGCCTGCAGCAGGACCGCATCCATGTACCGAAGGTACGATTCCAAAGGTGCATCGAATTGGCAGTATGCTGAGCAAAGGAAGATTGAGCCAAAACTCCCTTTAACGACCAGACATACGCCATACTCCGTGGTGAGGGTCTCCACTGGCATGCAGATGGCATCCTTTTGGTCCACTAGGATGGCTGCCTTCCCTCGCCGGTCCGTGAATGTCCTCATTCCTTCAGGCAGCACATCCATCCGATCTCCGCTGAGATACGGCTCCTCGGACACCGAGTTCGATGGTCGCGGCTCGGTCTCGACCACAGTTCGCTTGGGTGAAGCTAAACATTTAATGCCTAGCTTGCACCCTCGCTAGCACCGCGTTGTATATTGGGCACGCACTCTAGAGCATATGATGCCCTGAAGGTTGCCCTCTATGCCGGCAGTTCCGGCAGTCCACCGGGTTCTGGCACTTGGCCGCGGTGTGGCCTTGTTGCCCGCACTGGCGGCATACATTGGCCTTCTGTCGGCACTCTCCGACCTTGTGGTCAAAGCCGACGCACCTGTGGCACGTATGTGCCCACCTGGGACCGGCACCTAAATGAAAACCACTTGATGTTGACGCGGCCTACATCGAGTTTCGCCATCGCTCGGTCGTCGACTTCCAGCGTCACGTTAACGGTGGCGCCGCCTGTCACCGACCACGGCCAGGTAACGGACCTTTTAAACTCCGCAGCCGTCATCTCGTCATCAAAATTGTTGGCGTGGAGCTCCGTCATAAACTCTTCCGGGCCGATAGCCGTGTCTACGTCGTATACGACGATCTTTGGCTTCTCAGCCACATTCCGCGTTACATTCAGCCCGACCTCGGCGAATTTACTGAGCTCTCCGACCGAGGGTGTGCGGATGATCGCACCACCACCCTTACGGAGCTCTCGCACCTCATGGACTCTAACTCCGAGGGAGGGGGCCACGATGGTGCACACCTTTTCGGCTATCGCCTTCCCCGATAGCGCCGGGTCGTCGCACTTGACCACCGCTGACCAAGTCTCGCGAACCTTAGCAGTCCGCGAGGCAGCGATGGGGGCAACCTGTGGCAACAGGGAAAAGGCCGAAAAAGCGGCAGTCCCACTGAACGGGGTCGGCGGCGGCAGCGGCGGCATAGCCAGCCGTGTTTTTAGCTCTCCACACCTCAGCATCAGCGCCAAACACCAGCTCGTCGTACCGGCTGATGGCCAACGAGAGCTCGTCGGTGTTGACACCTCCTAGGCCGCAGAAGCTCTCCCGCACCATGCACTGGGTGGCCGATAGCTCTGCCATCATAGCTGCTTGCCCAGCACGGGCGGCAGCAGTGGCAGCAGCAGCGGGGGCGGCAGGGGGGCAGCAGCGGGGGCGGCGGCGGGGCAGCAGCGCAAGCACCAGCGAGGGAAACAGGGGTGGGGCAGCGGGAGGGGCAACGGCAGGGGCGGCAGCGGGAACGGCAGCGGGGGCAGCAGCAATGGCAGTGGCAGCGGCAGCGGCCGATGTGGACGGCCGTGGGTCCTCCAGCGAAGAGAAAGTCACCTCCAATGAACCGATGGGCTCGGGCACACCCTGCGAGCCAACAGCCAACCCCCTGTGTCGGCGCCGAGCTCTTGGAGGCTCATGGCGCTCGCACTGCTGTCGCTGTCCATGTCCATAATCGGGCTTATCCCGATTTGTGGCTCCTCCTACGATCAGTTCTGCGAAGATGTTCCGCTCCACCTATAGGACACAATGGCGACACCTATGCCAAGCTCACCAGGGACACAAACCTGCACAGCGCGGACACGAACCGACGAATAAGCTTCTTGACGGCCGACTTGAAAGTTTGTCAACACGTGCGCGAGTGGAAAATTTCCAAATCGAAAATTGGGAATTTTCCACTATCAGTTGAGTTTTCAGCTGCTAAAATATATCCACTATTTCCGCGAGGCTCTTAAACGCTTATTTCAACACTTTAAATAATTGTTTCGCAGGGGAAACACAGTTTCACACAATCAGAACACAAGCGCACTGAAAATACGTCCTTCGGTGATCCATTCATCCACTATCAGCAGAGTTTTTACCTGCGAAAATAGGTCCACTATTTCCGCGAGGCACTTAAACGGTTATTTCACCACTTTTTAATAATTGTTCCGCAGGGGAAACACAGTTCCACACAATCAGAACACGAACGCACTTAAAATACGTTCGTCGTTGATCCATTCATGCGCGACATACGCATTTTTCTTCGTTCACTGTGTTCCGCTTACATTTATACCCACTTCTACACCTACATATGTATATGTAATACAGTTCACTTTATTGATCTACGATCGCCACCAGCAATTTAAACCAAATTAAATAACTAAACAAAGGACAATAATATCGTCACGGGTGTTTTAATAATTAAAATCACACCACAAAAACACTTCCAAATTGTGAAAAATAAATATTTATTTAAATATCTTAAAGAATAATAATTCCAAAACATTAAATTATAAATGCAACAATTACAGTCCACAGCTCTACAAATAAATGTACATGTCCTTGCTCTATACTATGCTGAGCTTAGTCCAAATAAGAATGTATGTATTGTTTTTCCTCCTTAGCGTCGCTACATACAAGCTTAAGAAAGCATTTCATTACAATTATATACATATTTCAAGTCGACGCTATGATTTTTGCCAATTTTCTCCGCCTCTTGTTGTCTCCGTTATTCTGCATTGGCAAATGGCGAAAGCACAAACTATTCACACGCACTCCTTATCTCCGAAAACAGTACCCCGGAAAATACAGCAGCAACTGAATATTTCCATAGACAAAAAATAATTTATAATTTATTGTCATTAACATTCACTAACTAGTTCTGTTATAAATTTAAGTACGCTTTTAAAAAAAGAAGCTTCCTCTCTTCCAAGTGAACGGACGTGTTTTTTTCTTGCGCTCTCGTTTTTGTGTAATTTTTGGTTAAAAACAACCGGTGCTTATTAAAATCTTTGATTTTGCTAATAATAAAGTTCCCGTTCACTTCGTGTGCATGCAGCTTTTCTGTTTTGTGTTTTTAATTGTTATTAATTTCACATTTTAGTTGTGCTGCTGGTGTTTGCTTTTGCATTTTTTGCATTCCTTTTTGTGCCTTCTCCGTTTAGCTTACGCCGTCGCGACAGCTAAACGAAAAGCTTGCTCCCACGCTCACCCGCTTACCCGCTCTCTCACTCTCCCGCTTTTTCGCTGCACCTGCACTGTTCTTATCTCTCCCTACGCAAAAGTACAGTGGTAAGTCCATATAATGTCCGCTATTGTCTGCTTCGTTAAAACCTGTTAAAAGGTTATTACCTCTGCTGATCTCACAATCGGCTGCATCAGGCGCTACATGTATGTGTGGATGTGGAGAGTATGTTTTGATGAAAAGTAGTAGTTGGTTGTAATTATTTGCTATTAAGAGGCCATATCCTCACCTCAGGCCGGATAAGGAGAGTTTTTTAATGATATGCTCCAACTCACATCAGGTGGGCTGAGGGAAGGACAGGTGTCTTAATAGAATTTGTGAATTATATTCTAAGGACAATTCAACATGTAACAAAAATAATATTCATTATACATAGAACATAAAACACGGAAAGGATCATGTAGCTTTAAATTAGTTCTGCATAGGTCAAGAGCGATCGACCGGAAGTGACGAGACGGTCTAGCTGGGACAGAAAATTTCAGGTTGTTAAGGAGATAGGATGAAGACATATGGCCATTAACAAGTTTATATAGGTACATCACTCCATGGCAGGTCCGACGATCCATTAGAGATGGTAGGCTTAGAAGTCGCAGCCTGTCGAAGTAAGTCGGAAGGCGACGTGGGCGATGTGGGTCCCAGTGTAGTCCCCGTAGAGCAAACATAAAGGAATTGTTTCTGAACCGATTCAATAAGGTTTTGATACTTTGCATATTGAGGTGACCATAAACACGAACTGTATTCGAGAACAAGACGAATAAAAGAGACACAAAGAAGTTTTGTGGTGTAAGAATAGCCAAACACCTTAGACCAACGCTTGACAAAGCAAAAAACCCCTCTAGCTTTACTAAAAATTAAGCCAATGTGTTCGTTAAAGTTTAAATTGTGGGTGAAAGGAACTCCAAGATCAGTGACAGAATGAATGCGTTCAGCTCACTCGTCCCTAAAGAATAGTGACTTGATGGAAATATGTGAGATTTTCGTTTCGAGTTAACAAAAGCGTAAACGTAAAACGATTTAGGTTGTTTTTGTAACATTCAGAATTAATAATGATAAGCGTCTTCAATGTTTAAGAGAGAAAACACAAGAATTGGCAATCTCTGACGCGAAGATTAAATCTAGGACTTTGTCTCCACAGTTCCAAACAAAATTTAATTGTTCAAATGAAAGGTCGATAAGACCGTGAATAAAATCGTGAGGTTCAGTGGGAAGAAGATAATTCGAATCAGGCGAGGGCACCTAAGATATGGAAGGCAGGTTAAAATCACCCATAACTATGAGGTGGTCATCAACTCCAAGGGAAGAGTGAATACTTTGAATCAACATTAAATGCTGTGAATATATATTAGTATCAGACCGGGGTGGGATGTACGAGCAGGAGACATAAACAAAATAGTCATGAACATTAATGCGAACTGCAACAAACTCTAAATTGCAATCCGTGTCAGCAATCGAAACCAAGCTTGAAACAAGATCGAACTTAACTGCGATAAGAACACCGCCACCGGTACGCATTAGACGGTCATGCCTATAAACGACGTAGTTGCCTGCAAATAATTCGCTATCAGATACAGAGGAGTTGACCCACGTTTTAGTAAAGGCAATAACATAGGCATCAAAGGAAACACTATTGACGTTTACTAAGCTTACCTAGTAAACTGCGAGCATTCTGATAATGTATGATAGACGAGTCGTTTAGTTTTTTGGAGTTCTAGCCGAGGGAGATAGAGGCGCGCGAGCCCGAGGTACACTCTTATTAACCAATTGGTGAACGATTGCATGCTCAGCCCATACGGAAGCATCAAGAAGCCTAAGAAATAGTACATCAGAAAGTCCTATTTTTAACGAAGATATATTATTTTTTTGTTTAAAATTGAATTTTGAGACAGTAAATTACATCGATTTCGGAGGACCCTGGATTAAGGCGGGAAACGAATATAAACCTTTTAGGAGCAACGCCAGCCAAAGGCGCCGGTTTCCGTTGGGCAACTCCAGAAATTACAGAATGTTGAGGTCCACGGCTGGTGATTGGCGGCGCTGAAGTTGAGACCGCCGGAGGTACCCCAGGGTGGGCATCCAAGTCCAACGACGCGCAGACAGCGCCATGCGACGTTGATGGTTGGTCGACGTTGACTGGCTGCAGATCCGAGAGCATGTCGACGGTGGGTTGTTGCGGATCCATGTCGAAATTTGTCCCGCCAGAAATGGGAGCAAATACGTCTTCAACAGAGCCCTTGACCCTGGCCGAGGTGTTATCAGCGGCCTTGGTACGTGGACTAAATTGCATAAGAGGTCTCGCAGGGTCTGGAACAATTAAGAAACTATTAGAAATATGGCTCATTGGTTTTCGTTGCGGAGTCACTTAGCAACTTAAGCGACTTAAAGAGGCGTTCCGCCTTCTGGAAACTGCTTGGCAAATCCCTGAAGCTGACAGCCAAGGACTGAAACTCGTAGGCAACTTGGGCACGCCCAGTTCAATCCGGAATTATTCCGTATGCGATCAGCAATACGCGGGCCAACTTGTCCAAGATCGGCGCAAGCAGGGTGAGCGATATTGTCGCAGAGCCAACAATAGATAGTGGCCTGCCGCGCAGTAAGTGCTCCGCCGCTCGAACACGGATTAAAACAGCAGGTAGCCGTTATATTGAAAATAATTTACACAGTGGCGTTAATCGATAAAAAAAAGACAAAAATAATTGAACAAAAGACCGAAAGGCGCAAATATAAAAGCTTTTGATGATCTGCGCTGTTTTTCTGATTGAAATCAGCGAAAGTAGAACACTTGCACCAACAACAAACACCAAAACGCATGACGCAAGAAACAGAAAGGCAAAGCGATCTGATAAAAATGTAAAACAGACTTAGTTTTACGTAAATAAAGTCACTGTCTTTGTTTAAAATGCACCAGTTGTTTTTGAATGGTAAAGAACACAGAATCACTGACCACTTGCCAAATATTTTTGCAAGATCTTGGAACGCGCCATTGCAGTAAGAAACTTGGTACTACTCAACAACGGCTAGGAAACCCATCTATCCACTCATAATACTTTCACCCATGTTGGCATCTTAATGATATCCCCACAAATAGCTCATAGTTGTAGCTGGGCTACCCTAAATAATCTTCACGGGAGTGACGCTTTCCCTACATCGATAAGTCTCTCTATGGGATTTAGTCCAGATAACACTCCTCCTCTACCTAATCAAAAGACAGCAAATGGCAACTGAGAAACATTCGAACGGGAATTAGAGATACGTGTAGCAAACTGGAAAACGGAGTGCCTGAACCATCAAGTTGACCGGGTGACCAAATGCATACGAGCTGCTGCCAACTCAAACAAAAAGGAACCCACACAAAGCCAAAGTCCCTTCAGCAGCTTAGAAATGAAAAACAGCGCCTTTAGCACGCATGTAAAACATGCATGTCGACTCCTTCCCTAATTAATTATAAGAAAGCTAATGCAAACTTTAAAAAAGCTGAAGGCCCTAGTAGCCTCTATATATACTCTATATATTATGTTTAGTGTTTAATACTTGATTTAATCTTGATAAAATAAAAAAAAAAAAAATAAATAAATGAGGTAGATTTCGAGGTGAATGCAACCTCAAATTTAAAACTAGTGATTTTATCCCAGTGTCTTGCACAACTCTTCTAAGTATGATGCTCATTTATTTGTAAAAGAGCTTGGGGAAACTGAAGGTGAGATTAAAGTAATTCTAATGAACAAGGTATGATATATTTCAGTTTCAAAATATGTCCCCGTAGAAAATAGTACATTAGTAATAAGATTTTTAGACTCCTTCCGTTGCATGTCCTCTAGTCAGACACTCTGGCCAGTAATTTACTAGACATCTCTCCCACCTCGTGAAAAGTTTAATAGTAATTTAAGTGAGACAGAATGTTCAAAGGCTGATTATGCACACGCATGTAGAGTCTGGAGTCATTTCAAGTGTCAATCCCTTAAGGACTACCTAGAACTATATTTAAGAACTGATGTGCTGTTATTGTCCGACGTTTCTCAAAACTTTAGGGGATTTTGTTTACAAATTAATGAGCTTGATCCTGCACACTACTTTACAATTCCAAGTCTAAGTTGGGACGCTCTGCTTAAGACTACGCAAATTTCCCTCGAATTACTCACTGAAATTGATATGATCAGATTTATTCAGTAAGGAATTCGAGGGGGTTTAATACAAAGCAGTCATAGGTATACTAAGGCAAATCACAATTACCTAAAGATTCTTATTATTCTAAAGAATCAGAATATTTAATGTATGTTTCTGCAAATAATTTGGTTGGGCCATGTCTGAGCCCTTACTCTACTAGAAGATTAGGTGGTACGAAAAGGAAGATACTAAAACCTTTAATCTTGAAAACATTAGCGAGGACAGCGAGTACGGGTCTATTTTAAAAGTTTACTTTAAGGAGTATCCATATGAATTACATGATTTACATATATAATGATCTGATGTTACAAAATTGACAAAAGTGAATGAACTTTTGAAGTGACATAGTAGAGATTGTTTATCTGGTTGAAAATAACACAAAACTATGTTTGAAATTTTTCTAACACCCTCAAAATCTGAAGTTATTTTCAAAAAACCGTTTTCGGCGCAATTTCGCTTTGAAAAATTCCTAATCGAAAAGTTTTCGACCAATTTAAAAAAGTATTGGCGCTTTTTATAGCTTAAAAATGTAGCTTACAGGAAAAAAAAATGTGTTTTTGTTTGTTGCGAATGAGAAATACAAAATTTTTGCTTCGAAATATGAAGTTTTCACTTTTTTTTTCCCTTTTTTTCGACTATGTTACAGTGTTACACTGTAAAACAAGCTTTCCACTTTAACTTCTTAAGTAAATAAATTTGATTTTGAATGTAGAATTGTATTGTTGACCATAATATTTCGAAGTATTTATAATGCTACAAACGATGTCATTTGAAAGCATGAATTGAATATTAGAATTGACTTAAGGAAAAGGTTTGAGTCTGGCTCCGTGCCGATAAGTAAACCATTCAATGGTTCGGGTGGCGCTTCAATATCAGGTAATATCACATAGTTGTACACATCCCGGCTGGTTCATTTGTGAATTTGAGATCACGACAATGCGGGCATTTCTTGTTCATCCAATCCAATTTAAATTCTCGATGTACTTGTAGGTATTGTTGGATTTTCGTTCTGCGTCTAATGTAAATTCTCGATGTACCTGTAGGCGGAGTTGGTCATTTGTTCTGCGTCTATCGACTGTAAACCTGCGTGATTGTCGATGTTCTAGTCTTCTTCCTCTTGCTTTCGGCTCGTGTATCTTCTGATTGTTCTTGACGCAAGTGCCCCATTGTCACACGCGCATCAGTATTAAGTTGCTGGATCTGTACTTTTGATCTTTCGTGTCTTCTGCTTCGAAAATGTGTAGCCCCTTTGCGTTTCGTTGACATTTTTTTGCATAAAAAACACTCATGCATATAACTAATTGAATCACTGTGAAACTTACACCTTCGCTTGCTCAGTTATATGTATTTTAAAATGCCACATCATAAAAATATAAAAGAAAAACGTTTAGTCAACTTGTTCACCTTATACTTAGTGGTGCGATAAATATGTTAGCCGATTCTCAGACCTACTGAACATGGGAATCGGTCGAGCCGTTTCGGAGGAGTTTTATGTCGAACGACGACACAGTATTTAATACATATTGAAATGTATCCGTGTTAATGTGTGAACAATGTGTTTTCAAATATTCTTTAGAACTACAAAAATAATGCGTTTTGAGAACTCATCTCCGTAGAACATTGCCAATGTAATTAATTTTCAAATTAATAGGAAACTAAGAGGATAAAATCAGTGTTTTGGATCGAATTTTGGCAAAATTATCCAATCTAATTTTAAAATTCATTGGAACCAGCTGCTATGCCACAGCCAGCATTGCTTAAAGCTAAGTGGGTTCTTGTATTGCATTTATGTAAAATATTAATTGTCGAATACTATTTATTGGGACCAGATTGACAGTGAAATTATTCTTGTATGCCCGATATTTGGGCACCAAAAAGATCTCATTAAAAGTGTTATTTTATAGGGTACCAGGTACAACATTAATGTAAAATAATTATGGGTTGATTCTGTGAGTAATAAGTATGTACACTGCAAACCTTCTATAATTAGGTATGCAAATCAATTTCTTATTTTTTACCAATTGATTCAAATGTTGTATTTATTTTTTATTAGCATTACAGAGTAAAGTATTTTGTAAAACAATTAATAATGGTGGATAATATTATATATGCTTTGTTTTCTTTTTATGTGACGTATCTAATATAAATAATTTTATTTTGTTTAAATGGAGTCAGATTGCAAGAAACAGCTATTATTTGCAGAATCTGCACAATGCTGTCCTGTTGGAAAGACGAGGAATAGGACCTTATGATGATATATATTTTTTTTTGTATTCATTAATTTATTTATTTAAACCTAACAGTTGAACAAAACAATGACTTGGCGGGGCAAGGGCCCGCATCATGCGGTACGGCCGCAAAGCAATGCTTCGCACAATGTAAGGCCGCTTAGCCCGCCCTCTCCTTCCTCGTCCTTTCCAGGGATCTCAGCGACCTCATCAGCTTTGCTGAGAATTCTGCCGCCGCGTTCCAAGTTCTCGGGTCTGCCAGCATCAGCGGCACCAGCGTGTCCTCGTTAATCGCCGACCCTGCTACCGCCTCCAGCATACTCCTCTCCTCGTCAAATCGGCGACACTCAAAGATGACGTGCCTCGCATCTTCGGCTATCCCGGATCCGCACTCCGGGCAGCCGTCCTCCTCTTCATGGCCGAACCTTTTGAGGTAGCTACGGAAGCATCCGTGCCCGCTCAGATCTTGGGTCAGGTAAAAGTCCACCTGCCCATGCTTCCGCTCCATCCAGGCCTCAATGCTAGGGATCAGCCTATGGGTCCAACGGCCTTTGGACGAGGCATCCCACCTGGCCTGCCAGCTTTTATAGCTCCTCCTTCTGGCGGCGTTCTTGAGCTCTGCCTTGGAGACACCCTCTGGTCCGGGGTGCCCGCGAAGCGCGTTGCGTAGCTTTAACTTCTCCCGCACCAGATCCTTCAGCGGCACAAGTCAAGCTAAGACCAGCGCGGCGTCGTCCGAGATCGTTCGGAATGCGCAGGCCACTCGGATAGCGCATAGGCTGTACGTCGACTCGACCCCGCGCATGTAGGACTTAGTCCCGGCCGCCTCAGCCCAAACCAGTGCCGCATACAGCAGCTGGGAGGTGACGACGCTTGCCAGCAGCCTCCTGGTGTTTTGCTTGGGCCCTCTGGTGTTCACCAGTAGACGGGAGAGGGCTCCCACGGTTCCGCTAGCCTTCTTCTGGGCGTACTCTAGGTGCGCCTTGAACGAGAGGCGGGTATCAAGGAGGACGCCCAGGTACTAAATCGCCCTCTCTTCCGCTGCAGTGCACTCCTTTGCAACTACGACCACGGCTATGTCGTCTGCGAAGCCAACGACGGTAGTGTCGCTGGGCATTGGGAGCCGCAGAACACCGTCGTACATGGTATTCCAGAGTAGGGGCCCCAACACGGAGCCCGGCGGGAGAGTTCGTATACCCTGGAACCCATGTCCGTGTCCACGGTGAGCACCCTATCGCTGAAATAGCCCCTCGTTATAATACATATAGTGCTTGTATAAATTGCATTTAATGGTGCTACTTAGACTCGTATGTTATTTGTGTATCAGTCATTGGGCCTTGTGCGTTACAAACTACGCATTTTAGCGCGAAAGCCAACTCCTCTGAAGGAACTGAGCTACCCGGCGTAACCAGGTACCTTATCCTACAGGCCCGGCATTGTTGACTTATGTGCTCTTCACACTTCAAGGGGATTACTTTCCCATGCAGCTTGGCAAGCCAAAAAATAATTAAAGCTCATTGTTCTCCTTATTCTCATCCTGCAAGTACCTTGCAATTAAGGTGTTATGGCAGCTCATGAAATCCTCCAAATCCAATTCAAATCTAAAAAAAAAATAATATAATAAATATATCAACAAAAATATCACAATATCGATATTTGGGCAAAAAAATACCACGATATAAATATATCATTTTCAGAAAAAAATATGGATATATTGATATTTTGATATATTATCAACAACCCTATTATAAATATAATTCCTACCTCTACAAGTCTGGAACTTATAAATTAGCGCGCTAGTCACAATGAGTCTACCAAATGTTATAATTATTGTTTTGTAAACTGTATATAAATGTAAATACTAAATAGCTCCAATATCGATAGAATTAGTTGAATAGCCGTAAGAACAAACGATAGTATTATCGAAATATCGAATGTACATGTATGATCAAAGAAGAAGAAGAAGGGACTTTGGATCGAGAACTGGACGAGGAAACATCGTTAATAAAGAAACTAAAGATTGTTACAGTTTTAACTAAAACTACTTAAAACTAAGCCCTAAGTCGCTTTAATTCGGAATTTTAACTTTTGAAATGTGTGTTTTTTTCTAAGTCTGAACTGCGGCACACTGCTAATACATTTAAGGTTGGCCGGTAACTGATTCCAAGATCGAATAGAACTTATAAAAAATTTGTCTCTCTGCTGTTAGTGATCTGGGCCTAATGCACATAATGTTGCTCGTTCTTCTTGATGACATAGTTTGTCATAAAGGTATGATGGTACCATACTATATATTATTTTATGAAGATAAATTAAGATGCGAATATCTATCCATTTTGTCAGTTCCACTTCAAATATTTGATTGGCGAATCCAGATACAAGCTCTGCTCTGTGGAGGTTGAATATATATCTCGCAATATTGTTAAATACAACTTTTATTTTGTTTTGGCTATTGACATCGCAGAATACAAAGACTTCCAGGCAATAGAAAAGAGCAAGAATAGTGCATGTTTTTGCTAGTAATAGCCGTATGTTGGTTGGCAGAAAACGTTTGGCTATGGAGAGTGACCTTAATATTCCATACGTTTTACAATCTACCCTTGTAATGTTATCATTCCACGTTAGAGTTCTATTAAAAGTTAATCCTAGATTTAACGCATTTTCTACGTAGTCCAAAGGAGTATCGTCAATTTTGAGTGGGCGGAGATTATTCATGATAAATTTCCCACTGATTACTAGACATTTTGATTTAACTAGGTTTATACCAACGCCGTTGTTTTTAGCCCATACACTTATACGTTCAAGTTCACTGTTACACACACTTATACATTCGTCTATTCTACCCTGCAGTACCTGTCATCAACGATTCATCAACATTTCATCAACACATGGGGTTGTGTTGATGAAACGTTGATGACAAGCCCATACAAAGTTGATGAATTTTTGTATGAGATGTCCGCTGTTTTTATCAACAACAATTCATCAACAATTTATCACCTTTTCATCAACACTTCAGAGCAAAAATTCATCAACACTTATACCAAAAATGCATCAACAAATTGTTGATGAATTCATCAGTAATTAATCAACGATTCATCAACAACTCATCAACAATTAATCAACGATTAATCAACGATTCATCAACAATTAATCGAGGATTCATAAAGGATTTTTAAAATATATTCATTTATTTTATTTATTTATTTATCTTATATTAGTAACAAAAATAATTTAAATTAAAAGGAACTTATATTTAAATTAACAAAATAAATATATTGTAAGGATCCGTGAAGGTTGCTCAGAGACCAATGGCAAAAAAGCAAAAATTACTAAATGAAATCTTACCCACAAGAGCAATATAAATCCGCATAAAACGCTGAATTCCAAAGTTTGGTTATTATAAAAATATGCATATACTGCTGTACAACAAGCACTCGCGGTATAATGGAATTTTTCAACAAAATGGCACTATTCTTTAATTTTTTTCAGCTCGAACATATTGTCTCCTGACTTCTTTAAAGTTAAAACACAAATAAAAAACGCTCACCACGCTTGTTTGTTGAGAGAGCGAGAGTTTGAGAGAGCAAGAGCTTGGAAGAGGGAGATTTTGAGGGAGGAAGAGCTTATATGCCGTTCTTGTTGATGACTTACTGATTAATTAGACCTTCCTGTCATCAACGTTTCATCAACATTTTGTAATCAATCTGTCATCAACCTTTTTGTGTGAAAAGATAAAAATGAGAGCGCGAGAGAGTCGGATTTGAGTCGATGGTCGAAAGAGAGCGTCGACTCGGCTGAACTCGCCGTCGGCTGTTGATGAATCGTTGATGACAGAGACAAGCGGTATGCAGGGTATTTAACGGACGGTTCACATATAGCTGAACATCATCTGCATATAAGTGAATTTTACACTCACATAGAACACTTGGAAGGTCATTAACATACAACGAGAACAATAATGGTCCAAGAACTGAGCCTTGAGGGACACCACGACTGACATTTTTAAATGAAAACGAAGCGTTTTGACATTTTTAAATGAAAAGGAAGCGTTTTGTATTACAACAGATTGGCGACGATTACTAAGATAGGAGCACAAGAGGTTGACAGAGGAGCTTACACAGTTTTGATTAACCGTGTCAAAAGCTTTACTATAGTCTAGCAATACTAAAAAGTCACATCTCTATCGTCTTTATGTTCCCTAATGCCTTCCGAAATTTTGAAAACTGCTGAAGTACAACTATTACTTTTCGTAAGCCCAGATTGATTGTTGTTTAGCATTTCATTGTCAGATATAAAGCGGGTTATTTGCATTGCCATCAAATTTTCGAATACCTTAGATAAATAAGGCAGAATCGAAATGGGTCTGTATTCCTTGTTTGATTTGGGAATTGGTATAATTTTAGCAACTTTCCAGCAGTCCGGAAATGCAGAAGTTTTAAATGCACTATTAAAGATGTAGGTAATATGTGGGAGTATGTATGGTAGTATAATTTTTACAAATTTATGATTTATGTCGTCAAGTCCAGTAGCGTCACTCTTAATTTTCTCTATACATTGAATTACCTCACGCTGACAAACACACTCAAAACTAAATCTATTATCACAGAAATCTTGAGGTACATATTCAGATTTTGGTATGGATGATCAATGACCTCAGGTACTGCGCATTCTAGAAATTTATTGTTTAACGCATTGACGTCTATGTCCGGGTCGTGACGTGCTTCGACTATACATACTTACAAGCTTTTAATTAAAAGAGTAAAAATTGATTTTTGCGGACTCGATTAAATTAGTTTATGATTGCCTTAAAAATTTAAGGGACCCTTCTAGATCAGAACTTAATGAAAAAAATAAAAAAAAAACGCATTAAAATATCTTAAATAGTTTTTTTGTAATCCACTTTCGAAAATTGGGCTCGAAAACCGGCCGCTACACTAGAAGGGTCCCTCAAACCAAAAATATTCTTGTGGGGTTTTGTACCTTTTCCACTTGCTGTATGCTTTATCGCGCTGTGTAATAGTCCTGCGAATATTATTAGAAAGCCAAGGTTTTTAAGCCGGGCGAATAGTCTTTTTCGTTCCGGTACAAAATAGTTATAAAGGCATTGTATGTTACCAAAGAGTATAAACCATATAGAGGGGACATCTCATACAAAAAAATGTGTTCTATGGCGGGTTCCAGCGGTAGAACCCGCATTTTACCCGTGGAACCCGCAATGCTCGATTCTACTTCGAATCTGGTCGCCCGGCCGCCTGCGTGCCGTTTAGCCTAGTGGCTAAGACATCGGACTGCCAACCGACGGTGTATGAGTTCAATTCCCAGTTAGGCTTTACATTTTATATTTATTTTTTTTTTGTTATTTATGTTTGTATACCATTGCAGGGAATTTATTGTGATTTTAGTCAAAAGTTTGCAACGCAGTGAAGGAGACATTTCCGACCCTAAAAAGTATATATATTCTTGATCAGCATCAACAGCCGAGTCGATCTAGCCATGTCTGCAAACGCAAATTTGGTCAAAGAATTATCGATATCCGGTATCGATATAATTAAAAAAAATTTCAAATCAGCTGTATGATAAACTTTTTGTTTTATGTTTTTTATTAATGTGTTAGATTATTGTTTTAAATGAAATAGATCTGATAAAAAAGATTCTTATCTACATATTTTACATATATGTTAAATAAGATAAAACCGTGAAATTAAAAATGTTAAATACATTGTTAAAATTAGGTACAATATTACCATTTATAACATAATGTTAACTCTTATGTTAAGAGAACTGAGAGACAGATAATAAAGCGTTATGTTAGACAAGAGCGGAGTCGAAGCAATAAAGCGAACGCGAGCGGATCGCCGCGCAGAGCTGCGATCAATAAATAATACTAAACCTTAAATTAAATGCTTAATTTTTTATTTTACTTCTACGCCGGCGGCATTCTCCCCTCATCATACATAATAAAAGGAAAAGAAAATATGCTGAAAAACAGCTCTATAAGAGGGATCGATCCCTTGTTCGCATCGGCGATATCCAACACTTTGTCCATCACGACCACAGACTATATTTTGTTTTGTTCAGCAAAACCTATACGACTATCAAAGTCTTTCGGCTCTCTGGTTAGTTTTGATTCAAATATGAAATTTCGTTCAAAAATGTGCTGCCGATTTTGTGCACACATACACACAAAACTCACCTATACTTATGCATTGTGTACCCAATAAACGAAATCTAAAAATAGAACAAGCAACTCCGTCTCCGTCTTTCCCCGTTTCCCCTTGCCAACAAGCGCAGTGCTGAAAAGCATTCCAGACGCCGTCTCTATATAGTTTTATACTCTTTGATGTTACGTTGCAATTGATCGACTTGGTCTTCAATTCTTGGTAGGTAGTAAATTATATCCCAATTGTAATTATTTAATGATCAGGGTTTAAGTGATCAGGGTTTACGTCTTTAAAGTTCCTAAAAGCTATTGTGTAGTCATGATGTTGAAGGTCAAGTGTATATGTCAGGAAAATAAGGTCGTCTTTCGAGAAGGACGGCACTATTAATTGGTCATATAAAACTACTTTGTCTTTGTTAGTGACAAAAAATACATGTAACAGTTTGTTGCGCTATATGGTAAAGTGTGTTGGAGTGTTGCAATTAACCAAATACATGCCAAGCGAACTCATATTGTCGGTCAGATGTGATGCACTTAATATATCGCTTTTAAAATCTCCTGCTAAAATAATGTCTGCATATATGCAGCAAATTTGAGATATATAATTCACAACGTCTCCATAATTAGTGTGACAGTTGGGACGGTAATATTTGTTATATTTTTGACTAATTTTGATGAAAATATGTTTTATAGCACTATTAATGGGGTGCTTACACACAAGTTTGGACTGTAAGTTTTTACTAACATAAATTGCTACCCCACCACCATGACTTTCACAATCCGAACGAAATAAATTATATCCCTCACATTCAACTATAACATCAACTAAATTAGGGACAAACCAAGTTTCAGAGTGTAATGGAGGGGGCGGAGTTGGCCAAAAATATAGCGTCCGATTTCGTCAGGGGTTGCTCGGGCCGCTGTGGTCGAGTAGATGGTTGTTGTTGTTGTTGCTGCTGCTGTTGCTTCCCGAAATAAGACGGCGGGGTAGCTTCACTTGAACTTTATTTGTACACTTCAAATTAAAGACTAACTTAAATCTAGCATAAGAAAAGCCGCGGGACCGCGGAGTGGTGAATCTCTTGCCGGCTGGAAGGAGGGAGAGCGAGAAGAGAGGAGGAGAGAGCGGGAAGCGGTGCTTGCGAGCGAAGGCGAAAGCTTTGAGGGCAAGCGCTGGCCGCTTACACTGCCGTTCCGCTGTTCGCGCCCTTCTGGCGTGAACATTCTCCCCCCCATGCGTAGGCAAAGAGATCCCTGGCCGGCTAGACAGCAGGATCGGCCTCATTCCGTACATGCTCCAGAAACGGTCCATCCGAACACCGTGCTCTGCGCGACGGGCAACCCATCCTCAAGTTTTAGGAACCCCGGTTGGATCAGCTTCGCGTACACGTCTGATCCCAACACGAGGGAGATGGTTGCCGGCCGGTGGAAGCGTTCGTCCGCGAGACGAACGTCATTGAATTTGGCCCTTGCGGCGTCGTTAAGAGCCCGGATGGGTGTCCGGATCCTTAGGCTGGGGTCGATATTCAGGACGACCTTGAGTTGGAAGGCGGTTGTTTGGGACCGGATGGTCACTGAACACACCTCGTCGTCTCCCAGCCGGGTGATGGGCAGCCGGAACGCAGATGCCAACGACCGATCAATGCTCCTCACCGGCATGCATGGGTCGATCATGGCCCCGGCCTCGAAGGTCTTCGAGCCCGTGTCCAGGATGATGATGGCTGTCGGCAGGATGTGGACTGCCCTCTTCTGCTGCCCCGTTGCAACTGACGAGACGGAGACCTTCGGCCGAGGGCGATCGTTGGCGACTGGGGCTGGCGACGGAGACCGGGAGATGGACATCCTGGTTGGACGAGGTGCAGCGGGATGGCGCTCTCTGCGCGTCGGACGAGGAAGCGGGGTCGAAGCGGGACGGACCTCGTGAATGTGCAGCAAAGTGTGGTGGTCTCCTCCACACTTTTTGCATCCTTCTTGGCTGCGGCAGTCTCCTCCTGAGTGCTGATGGGCGAGGCAGTTCGAGCAGTACTTATTAATAAGCTCAGTTTATGGAACCTCTTGCACTTCCGAAGAGGATGGATTCCCGGGCAGACTCGGCAGCGGTAGGATTTCATACCTAGGGAACGTCTGCTCTCCAACGACTGGGTGGCACGAGGACGAGGAGCCATTTTCGGAGAAACTTATATCTGCCAATAAAAGAAACAAATAAAACAGGGCT
Source organism: Drosophila seguyi (assembly GCA_008042675.1). Taxonomy (NCBI): domain Eukaryota; kingdom Metazoa; phylum Arthropoda; class Insecta; order Diptera; family Drosophilidae; genus Drosophila; species Drosophila seguyi. The sequence continues at coordinate 10,213 of VNJU01007664.1, read as the reverse complement.
TAGTATGCAGCAGACTATTTTCCGGACCCCAGAATGGAGAAAGTGCCCTAATCCCTAGGAACGGAGGACTCTTTGTCCTCCATAGGTAGGAGAATAACCTTGTGGACAGGGCGTTTTATGGTGCCGCGAGACGTACGGATCTCAACGACTCGAATGCGGTCGTCGGCTCCTGGAACGGCAGAAATGATTCTGCCGAGCCGCCTATCGTTCGATGGTAGATTGTCCTCCTTGACGACTACCATATCGTCGACTTGGAGGTTCCTGGTCGGAAATTGCCATTTATTTCGTTTATGGAGTTCTTTAAAATACTCCCCTTTCCACCGTGCACTAAACTGCTGATGTTGTGCCTTGAGGTGTTGCCATCGATTTATTATCGACTTGGCTTCGCCCTGTATCTCGGGACCAGGCGTGGAAAGCAACGGCCCTCCAATAAGGAAATGGCCTGGTGTGAGGGCCAGCAAGTCTGAGGGATCTTCGGACATAGGGGAATTGAGGCAAGCCTCGATCTTAGTGAGAAGCGTCGCCAGCTCTTCAAACGTACATATATTTGCGGGCGGACGCGGATTTATGGAAAAGGGTTTTAAAACTTCACCCCCCCTTCCCACAAGCCCCCCATATGTGGAGCCCCTGGTGGGATGAACCGCCAGACGAGTCCCTGATGGCTACATGCACCAGTCACAGACTCTTTGATGGGTTGGAGAAAGTCCCTGGAAATCAAAGTTGCTGCCCCCACAAAGGTCTTCCCATATCCCAATGGACCCGCTGAGGATAACCGCGCCTCGCTACGAATCGAGCAAAGGCCGCTAGGAATTTCTCGGTTGTGAGATTGGAGGTGGAATCCAAATGGATAGCCTCCGTGGAAAAACACACAAACATATCCCTTCGTTATGAGACACGCTCTCCCCATATAATTTTTGATCTCGAACGGGCCGGCATAGTCGATACCCGTGTAGGTGAACGCCCGCGAGAAAGAGACTATCTGTCGGGAGATCGCCCATTAGCTGTGTTTGAAGTCTGTTCTTGTAAATCGTGCAAATCTTACACGGATTGACCACAGCCTTCACCAGATTCTTGATTTTAGGAATCCAATACTTCGATCGGATCAAGCGTACGATCAATTGACTACCGCCATGAAGACTAATCTGGTGAGTAAATTGGATGATGAGGCGCGACAGTCTACAGTCGTAGGGAAGTATAGTCGGATGACGTTCATCATATTTCAGGGTTTTGGAGGCGGTGAGGCGGCCGCAAGCCCTTAAAAGGCCGTGCTGGTCAATGAATGGGAGCAAATTCAACAACGGACTCGACACTGGAAGGGGCCTTTTCTCGGTCAGATGCTTCAGCTCTTGGCCATATGTTCTGCGCTGCGCAATGGAAGTCAGAGTCCTTTCTGCCTCTCGGATCTCTTCACTAGTAGGCCGTCAATTGGGCAAGGCCGAAACTTTGCGGCAGCGCTTAAGGAAGCGTTGAACATAGTCCAGAACTCGAAGGGCCTTATACAATTTGGAAAAACGTTCGAGGAAGTCGATAGACGGGCCCTTGACAAAATGCACTTTGACCGCGCGCTGCTCTAACTCTGTCACTGGAAGAGTGTCGCTTTGCGCTGACCATAGCTCTCGGGGCTCTTGCAGTCACTCTGGTCCGTGCAATCAGAGATGATTTCCTGCCAAATTATATAGGGATACGCCTCGATTGGCTAGATCGGCGGAGTTTTGTTCAGATCGACTGTTGTCGCCTGCGTGATCTTATCAACTCTTTTGGCCACAAACGTGGTCCAGTTGCACGCAGGCTTTCGCAACCAGGCTAGATCAATTTTGGAATCTGTCCAGCAGCGGATATCTAAACTGGCGGTTGGCATGTGCGGGTGGATTGCCGTCACCATTTCGGTTAACAGTACGGCACCACAGAGCTCTAGCCAAGGATCTTTTGCTCCGTAGGCTTTCTGAGATGTGTCACAGAATCCGTGATGCTCTATGGTGACCTCAGGCTGATACCAGACCCATTTCGGAACGCGGATCTGTTTGAGGTCGGAATACTCATCTAAGAACGATTGCCACCTCTGAGTCATTTCGGTGGGAAGCTTATCGTCCCAGCCTAAGTTCTGCAACCAAATCTCCTGCATGAACATTTTGGAACGGATTATGAACGGCGCGAGCCACCCGGCAGGATCGAACAACCTAGCGATTTGGGACAAAACTTCCCGCTTTGTGTAGGAGGGTTCCAAAACTATTTCAGGAGGTGTGAAATAGAACTCGTCGGACTTTGCCCTCCACCGAATACCGAGCGTCTTGGCCGTGCTTTCGGCATCGATGTCTAGGAACTCGCTATGAAGGAGGTGCTCGGCCGGGACGTCTTTAAGGACGCTTTTGTGATTTGAAGTCCACTTTCTCAACGGAAATCCGGAGGCACTTAGAGCTGCTTGCAACTCTCGAATGGAACTTTGGGCTTCGTTCACGGAATTCGCCCCTGTCAGTACGTCGTCAACGTACATGTGCTGCTTAATGATGCGGATGGCCTTTGGAAATGGCACTTGGATGTCCTCTGCCAGCTGCTGCAGTACTCGAATGGCGAGAAAGGGGGCGCAGTTGACCCCGAAGGTAACTGTTTTCAATTCGAAGTCTCGGATATCTCCTTCCTTGTTTCGGAACAGAATTCTTTGAAATGGGTATGCTTTGGATCGACCCAGGTCTGACGATACATTTTTGTAATGTCCGCACTGAAAACGTACTGAAAATAACGCCATTTCAGGATCTGGATCGTTAGATCGGATTGTAGGACTGGACCAGCATGAAGGATATCATTTAAACTGGTTCCATTTGCTGACACTTGAAGCGTTAAATACAACGCGAAGCTTTGTAGTGTTTCTTTCGGGCTTAACTACCGCATGATGAGGAAGATGATAGGTCGGAAAATTGTGAGTCGACGGAACTTCTTTCATATGACCCAGATCCAGGCACTCCTGGATCACGCTGTCATATTGCTCTTTTAGGGGAAAGTCTCTTTTTAAACGGTTTTCGTTTCTAAGAAACTGAGCCAACGCAATGGACCTCGAATATCCTAAATTGGATCCGGGATTCTCGGGGTCGCGGAACGGAAGCGTTACCACGTACCTCCCGTTTGCGTCTTTCCTCGTGGTTTGGAGGAAGTTCCTTTCGCAATAGGAATCCGACTCTTTTACCATCTTGACTGGTAGATCCTCCACCTCCAGGTCCTTCAAAGAATCCCGAGGGATCGGGTTGGAGGGGAGTTTGCCCGATAGTTCCGGAAGGACGTACGCCGCGGTGTCTAATTGTAGACCTGGCTTAGACGGAGAGCGAATCCCGAAGTGACACAGCTTCGAGGACTTCGCGGAGACAGATTGATTTAGCCCGGAGACTTGGGTCTGGATGTTACGGAATGTCAACTTAATGAGGTTAAACAGGCGTTCTGAAATGAACGTCGCCTCTGAACCCGAGTCGATTAAGGCTCGTGCTCGGTAATTCGTCCCCAAATGGCACATATCAATGATAGCTGTGCTCAGTAGAACGGCTGAAGTGCCGGAAGCGAAAAAAGTTTGTACCGCTGAAGGGCTTGCCGATGCATTTCTGCTGGAGGGTCTTGGAGATTGCTGTGTAGGGGGCGAGGAGGTTGAGGAACTCGCATTTTCAGAATTTAGAGGGCTGCGATGCAGCAACGTATGGTGCCTGCCCTTACAGGTAAAAAAGCTGTGTGTGCTCGTGCAGTCACGTAGCTGATGACCTCTTTCGAAACAATTTAGACATAGCTGCTTCTTTTTTATGTAGACGGAACGCGCGTCAACAGACATTTGGAGAAAACGCGGGCACAATCTTACCGGATGGTTCTCCTTGGAGCATAAGTCACATCCTTTCTGTTTGGTGCTGACATTTCTCTCGAAGGATTGAAGCTTTTTTGGAACTGCCTGAGTCGGTTTCATAACCTCGATGGCCTCCAATGTCCGATACCTTTCGCTCAGAAAGGCATTCATTTCATCCCAACCTGGGATTTCGGATTTGGCAGTAAAGGATTGTTCCCATAAGGAAAGGGTCTGTTTCGGCAGTTTGCTCGCGCAAATGAAAACCAAAAGACAATCCCAGTTGTCTGTGGATATGTGAGAATGCGCTAGCGCTGTTTAACACCCCTGAATCGTGAATTGTAGCTCCTTTAGAGCATGACCAGATTCTTGCGAAATTGAACTCAAAAAAAGTCACCAGCCAGGTGACTAAAAGTCGCTTGTTTTGGAACCGGTCTCGAAGCGCCTCCCACGCCGAAGCAAAGCCGTCATTCGTGAGAGGAGATTTCGAAACGATGGCTTTTGCTTCGCCACTTGTTTTTGTAAGAATATGGAACAGCTTCTCGACCGGTGTCAGCCTGGGGTTGTTTACATAAATTGCCGTGAATAGGTCCCGGAAAGTGGGCCATCGGAGGTAGTCGCCATCGAAGACTTCCGTGTCGCATGGAGGTAAGCGGCAGCCGAACGAAATTAGCGGCTGAGAGGGTGCTTGCGCGACTTGAGGCGTTGCTCTGTCAATGGTTTCGCCAATTTATGCTGCACATGATTCGTATACTGAGTAGTCATATTTGGCCTGGAGAATAGACTGTGCTGAGGGATCCTTCTTGGGCAATTAGGTCAGAGCATGTTTCTTTCCACTTTGTCCCATAAGGCTCGCACCTGTTGCAGACGGACTTGCAACGTATGTAGGATCGGAGAGGAGTGTTGATCTTTGCTTCGAAAAGGCTTACGCGATCGCTGTCGGCTATGAATTTATGCAACGCAGCGGTTGCGGGAGTTGGTTGCTCTGGGGGTGCCATTTTTTTTTTGTGGTAGCGCGTGTGACTCGAAGGAATTCAGTCCCGACAGAAGAGGGATTTTCGGGCTTTATCGATAGGGAAGACTCGCTCGACACTGGTCGCGAAATGACAATCTGAGGAGTTGTCTTTGCGCTGGTCGATGGAAACTCCCTTGCTCTTGGAGTGGAAGTCGCGGTTCTGACCTTTGGACTAGCGGACTTGGGTGCTGGCTTACCGCGAGTGGATAGCGGAGATTGCGGGTTTAGTTTTGTTTCTTTTCCAGGCGCGGATGTCACTTTCTTGTCTCCCTCTAGGGGCATACAGCATACAGCACGCCGCAAAAAAATGTGGAAATGAAAAGAAACTACAAAAATAGCCACCCGGATCTGGATGGAAAAAGTAAATCCCGTCGGAGTTCGGGAAAATTTTGTAATCGGAATCTTGGATATTGGAGCACGAAAGAAAAAATCTCACTCTTTGTGAAATAACACCCCAATAGATACTCGATTAACCGGAAAAAGCTTAAATGAAGCACAAAATAGCTAAAATTCGGTACAAAAAAAACTAGGATGACACACGAACAATAGCTTAATTGAAATAGAAGAATATCAAGAAAAATAGCTAAAATTCTGAACGAAAAGTACCTAGGACAAATTACGAAACTGACTAGAATAAATCACCAAAAAATAGCTAGACTAAAGTCCAAAAGAGTGAAATGTCAAATGAACAAAAAACAAGAAATAGCTAGAATGACTTACAAAAAGCAGAAAAAAATATAACAAAACCAAAAAAAAGTGAACAATGGAAAAATCTAGAAAATCTAGAAAATAGCTAAAATATATATATAAATATATATTAATGGACAATTTAGCTATTTAAATTGGGTGAAGTTATTCGCCAAATAATTGTTATGATTGTTTCCGCTTTGGTTCAGGAATACGAATAAATCGTAGAACCCTGTGCGACGATCAACCAGGCGTCGGGACACTGAGTGAGGATATGAGGCCCGCAGCACGCTTTATATAGGGCTTGGCGCGGCTTCGTGTGACCGCCGTCGGTATGGAATTTGGCCACTTCTAGTATGGCCAAAAACGGTAGGTCCAGTGTGCCCTCGCTCGGTGGCGCGCGCGCTTAATTATTTAAATTCGTATTTCTTTTTTTTTCAGGAACACGCCGAAAAGCGTGACAAACGGTTGCGAAACATAAACAACCAAAAAATCCAATATACACGCCAAAAAAAAAACCAAGCGGAAGGTTGATTACTTCGAGTGGAACTATTAGACAATTGGAAAATTTTTTAGGAACCGGACAAAAATACCAGACCAATTCTGTTGAAAAAAAAAAACGCCAAAAAATGGCCAGAAAATAATTATTTGGATTAAATAATTATTAAATAATTATTTGAATCGGTTTTTTTTTTTAATTTTGTCTTCGGACTTATTTATTTTATTTATGCTTCGATTATAGGGTATTCTCTCGTCGACACTGGGTCGCTGTTCTTTGTCAGGGCAGTAGAGCAAAGAGGAGACGAAAGAGCTTGCACTAGGGCAAGCCTATGTGAGTCGCGACTGTGTGTAGGTATTTGGAGTTCAATAGCGGGGACTTGCAAATATATATGTACGTGTGCAAATGTTGGAGGTTTGCCGCTCAGCGCAGAATAGCGGGGAGCTTGCAAGTATCTATGTACGTGTGCAAATGTTGGAGGTTTGCCGCTCAGCGCAGAATAGCGGGGAGTTTGCAAATATATATGTATTCGTGCAAATGTTGGAGGTTTGCCGCTCAGCGCAGAATAGCGGGGAGCTTGCAAATATATATGCATGTATGTGAATATAAATTGGAATAAAAGGCAATATTTTATTTTATTCTTTATGTCGAGTATTTTTTATTTTAGATTTGGATTTGCTTTTTTATTATTTTGTAAATATATTTATTTATTTTTAATTTGGTTCGGTGTTTGGACAAATTTTATTTTTATGTATATGTATGTATGTATAAATTTTTATGGAATGTATGTGTATGTTTAAAATTGTCTGTAAATGTTGTTTGCTTAAATTTAATATAATTTGTATATTGTGTATTTTATTGTGTATTTTCAAGATTTTATTAACATTTTTTTATGGAAATGGAATTTGGTGTAATTTGTGTGAAAATTTCTTTTTATTTGGATGAGGCAAAACAGCAGTTTAGTGACGGACGATAAAAGTGAATACGGATTTGTGGACGGTATATAAAAATGTGTATATATATATATGTATATGCGCTTGGATACCAGCGGAGCACAGTGACGAAGTAGGGGGCCGATATTGGTAAAGTGCACTTTTGTACACTTTAAAAAAGAATAGTTCACTGTGGCTCGACGCATGCACTTATATACATTTTTTTATATTTAACTTGCACTTTTCACTTTTAAACTCGGATGGACGGAAAAGAAAAATGGCGACCACGGACGGAGAATAATTTTAAAACCGTACCTCTCTTGGTTTTTCGCAGGGAGCGCTGGTAGGATCAGGATAGATCCGGCTCGAAGGACCATGTAATGGAGGGGGCGGAGTTGGCCAAAAATATAGCGTCCGATTTCGTCGGGGGTTGCTCGGGCCGCTGTGGTCGAGTAGATGGTTGTTGTTGTTGTTGCTGCTGCTGTTGCTTCCCAAAATAAGAAGACGGCGGGGTAGCTTCACTTGAACTTTATTTGTACACTTCAAATTAAAGACTAACTTAAATCTAGCATAAGAAAAGCCGCGGGACCGCGGAGTGGAGAATCTCTTGCCGGCTGGAAAGAGGGAGAGCGAGAAGAGAGGAGGAGAGAGCGGGCAGCGGTGCTTGCGAGCGAGGGCGAAAGCTTTGAGGGCAAGCGCTGGTGTGAACACAGAGATACATACAACATCCACACATGAATTAACAAACTAGTATCTGAATTCTTCCATGTTACGTAATAGGCTTTGAGCATTAAATTTTAAGCCCAGTTCACTGTTTTGCAAGAACATGCAGTAGAGTGTGTGTATTCGATCCGTTTACATTCATATTATTTGAATTAACCATGTCGGATATTGACATTTATATATTAACTGTGCGAGCAGTTTACACTTTCTCAACAGATTTACTAAGACAAATTGAACACACATCATACGAATAATAAAACAATATAAGCGGCGGGCCCTAAAACTAAGCAATATATACTTAAGAAAATTCTTAAAAAGTAATAAATTGATTTGGCACATCTTACCCTCGAAACGAGCTATCTGTAATCAATCCAGTTTCCGAGCCATCTGAAACGACTCTCTCGTTGCCATTCCTCAGTTCGCGTAGAACATCTGCGCACATCACGCAAATTGCCTCCTCCTTTCCTTGCTGTTTCACAAAGATTTCTCCGCGACGTGTAAAAACAGCTTAAAAACTTTCTTGCTCAAACATCTCATATTTTGTCTTAGTCAGCTGTTCGTTGATGTAAATAAATGCAGGAGAGTCCAGACCAACAAGCTTTAAGCTCAGTTGCGTTCTGTTAGCCCGTCGGTAAGCCCCAATCGCACGCAGCAACGCTGCCTTATCGTGCACGTGTTCCATTTTTATTGTAATAATTTTTTCAAAAATTGACTCTTTTGACCACCTCGGCTGCACGCGAAAAATGGCTCGTACATTCGGCTGGAGCATTAACTGTAGGGAACAACATAGGGCGTTAAATAAAGTCCGCAGGTTTTCCCCCTCAGTCACCGGAACCCCATGCCAGCGCAAATCACACGCCATGGCTTGCTTCGCCTGTGCATTGCAGCTTGCTGCCAGCTTTTCCTCAAGGTCGTGGACCCGATGATCACTGGAGTTGGAGTTCGAGGCCAGCAGTGCCTCCAACTTCTCCAACCGCTGCCTTAGAGAGCCTACCTCCCCTTCCAGATGATTTAGACGCTGTGAGAATTTGGCTCTGTATTTCTTGGAGTATCTTCTGCTCCACTTTTTGCATGCTTCTGCTGATGTGCTCCGCCTGCTCATCAAACCTTTTGTTAATGAGTTCAACTAGGGGAAAGGGTATCGGAAGTGCGACCTCCCCTAAAATCCATCGATGAGTCGCTGCGCACTCGCTTCGCTGGCTGTTGTTGTTGCCGGCTTAAAGTCGATTTACAGTTCTCTTTTGCGATGCAATTCAGCAGGTTCGATGTTGTATGTTCGATCGGCACAGTTTTAGTGTGTTTTGTGTTTATATTTATTTTTATTGAATTTAAAAATATGCACTCGATCGTAATTGTCACAGTAATTTGGTAAGAAATAGTATGCTAAAAGAAATTAACTTTGATTTGGATGGACTTTGTTTCAGTTTAGAGAAAACGTTTCCATAAATAAGCGCGTTGACTGAGAGCTCGATCAAGACACGTCCGATAAACTTAACTGCAAATAATGTTACAAGATTATTTGACTCGTTGTAGGGCCCAGTTCTCTTAAGATTCAAAACAGCATTATAATTTTGCAGCAGTTCTGGTCCAGTTGGTACAAGGACTACTACATCGCCAGCCTGCAGTATCGCAACAAATTCAGCGTCGGAGGACCAGATCTGGAGGTCGGCTGTTTGGTGCTCGTGCACGAGGACAACTTGCCCCCGCAGCGTTGGCTAACAGGCAGCGTGGTAGCAACAACAGTCGCCGAGGACGGTAAAGTGCGGGTGGCCGAGGTACGGACGTCAGGAGGCGTCATCAAGCGCGCCATCCACAAGCTGGCATTGCTGCCAGTAAACAGGAGATTAAAGAGCCGGAGGCCTTCAACGGGGCCGGAATGTTGGAGCAGTAGTTTTAATTTATATTATTTAATAATATTAAGATAGCTTGTTGAAATTAAAAGTAAAATGAAATGAAATTAAATGTAAACAACTTGTAAAAGCTTATCAGGTTATTCTAAACCTACTCGGCGATGCGCTAGCTTGAGCGCAACTGATAAGCTTTCAACTTCGTCGCGCTGTTATGTTCGGATGCTGCTCGGCAGAAGAGTCGAAAATTGGATGTCGAAGCTGCTGGCTGTGCCCGCGCAATAAACTCTGCAGCACCAAAATATAGCGTTTTTCTTTTGTTCGCAATTCGGAAATTCCCCAGCAAGGCTGCTAGTCGCCAGTCCCATTTTTTTTTATATAAATTTTCTTCGGGAAAACTCTCCCGATTTTCCAAGAGGTTTACGAAGTAAGCTGATAGTCTCTCGTTTGCTTCCCAGGTTATAGTTTTCACAGAAACCTAGTTAAAGCCGGAGATTTTGAGCTCCGAAGATTTTCCAGCTGTATTCACGATATATAGGCTGGATCGGCATATCAGACGTGGAGGTGGTCGCTTCTGAATTAATAACTTTCGAGGAGTTCAACGATCTTGAATTCCTTTGTGTGAAGCTATCAGTCAAGGGTAGCTCTATTTTTATTACTTGTTCCTACATTCCTCCTATGTCAAACCTTCCTATTTAT
>VNJU01007662.1:0-17129 GCA_008042675.1 Drosophila seguyi | reverse complement strand
CACACCTATTCCACAGCTTTGAAGCTTTTTTTAGAAAGAACCGTTAGATATTGAGCAAAACCAGGTTTAAGCTGGATAAGGTTGGATATTTAACAGTTAATTTGGGTACTTTTTAACTTAATATTTTGACTTTGATTTTTTGATTTATGGCCTATGGGCGCCACCACTGTGCAGCGTGGTGGTGTACCCCCTTGAGGCATTTTTCATTTCCATGAGCTCAGTGGGGGGTTTTCCCTCTGCCCCCAAACCTCAACCTCAACCTACTTCTTCTTCTGCGATTCCTGACCATAAATTTTGCAATTAACGACAAATGTCACTTTGTCTGGCCGATGGCGACGTCGACGACATCCGACCATTGCAACCATTTTGCAGAGAGACGAGCCAGAGGTTTGGGTGGGTGAGGAGGACCTTTATTTTTTTTTTTTATTTTCATTTTTTTGTTTGGGTTGCTGAGCTGGTTGAATGCTTTTAGCCAGGACCAAGAGCAGCGGAGCATGGCATGGACTGAATGGAAAGCGCAGACCCCACCCCAATCGTGGCACCCGCACACTCTTACGGTCTGCTCGTCCTGCAATTGCATTAAAAAGCATAAATTTACTTTAGCCCAGGCCCAGGAACGTTATAAAATCCATTTATGCACTTCACTTGCTCTCTTTTGCATGGCGCCCAGGCCTCCCACCTTCATCTCCACCGCCTTTCCTGGGTTTTCCGTATTTCCCTCCATTTCGGGGTGGTTGCATGCTGGTCAGTCAGGGTCCTACGAGTCCTGTGCAATCTACAATAATTCCTGATTTCTTTTTTTTTTTTTTGTACTGTGCCGTTCCCATTTTATATTTTTGCTGCCAATTTCTGCAGTCCAGGCTAGCGTAAAACTGAGAGAGAGAAATGGCATCGGTGGAGGGGCGGAGGAGGGAGAGCTGCTATGCAATTTTTACACAAAAATTTCCCAACCAACTCGGACGGAGAGGCTTTGCTTTTGTTTTGCTCCTGTGACACGATGATGAAGTTTAATTTGGACACGACCCGAGATCCAGCAGAGAGGAGGCTCAAGTTTGGTATTTTTTTTTTTAATTTATTTTTGTGTTCCTATTTTGCACCCGCATGGCTGGTGGTCTCCCCTTGGAGCCCCTTCTGGGAGCCCCTTTTGGGACTTCCCTCTAGTAGCCCCTTCTGAAAGCCCCACTGCATAGGTTCTACTCTGACCCCTCTCACCCATTTTTAGGACCAACTTTTTCGAAATTGTTTACCCGGAAATGGTTATTTTAATTATAGTTTTCATTTAACAGAATGTCATTGCAGTATGCATGCTATTTGGTAGTAAAATTTAGGAAAACCTAAGCATTAAAAAGATTTAAGTATCTTCAACAAAATAATTGATATATAATAATTTAGAAAAAAGAAAATGGTTTTATCATTTTACAAAAATATATGAATGATTTATATTTCATACCAAGAACTCCATTTATCTTAGACATGGCTTTTATATTATATAAACTTCCTAAAGAATATTGTCTTTTTTGGTCTCGGTAAAACCTTTATATCGTTACCTATCTTTCGATAGGTAATTCGATCTTCGAATAATGTTATAAATATATATTCTAATGTTCTCCTAAATTGAGCAATTGAATACATATTTTCCTAGTATTTTCCTTTATATACAAATATTTCCTATCTTTTATATAAAAATATTTCCTACTCTCCTTTATTTGCATCATAGCTATAGATTTATCTTTCCTATAGCAACCTCCATCCCTATGGGAACCTCCTTCCCTTTCGGAACCTTCCTCCCTCTGGGGACCTTCCTCCCCATAGAAACCTCTGCTGTCCATGTCCACTTTTTGTACAACTATCCAATTCTCTGATGTGTGTTTGGGGCTTTCCTCTTTTGTCCATTTCCGGTTTTTCCTCAGTTCTCTAATATAATTTCGATTTTTCAACGTTATTCCAACTCACTCTTTCTGCCTCTGTTTCTATCTTTATCCCTCTCTGTGTGTGTGTGTTGGCTCCAAACTTCATTTCCTGCCGGTTTTTTGGGGCGTGGCAGAAAATACTGCAGTTCCACACACAACCCAGAACCCGCAACGCTTTAGATAAACAATCAGCAAACTGCAGCAGCAGCATAAAATAATAAAAAGGAGCAAAAATTTAATTCCCTTTTTTACTGGTGGAGAGAGGGAGCTGATGTTTCCCCTTTTGAAAGTTTTTTGTTTGTCGATTTTTCTGCACTGTTTGTAGGATGTTTTTGTTTGCATGCGCTTTTCTGCAGAATTTTCGGCAATATTCCATTAATACTCGGGACTTTGTTTGCTTTGCCCAAAGTTTTTTGTTGATAAATATATATTTTTTTTGCGATAAATTTGCAGAATGCAAAAATCAATTTTTAGCCTTTTGTGTGCCTGGCTTGCTGCATAAATAAATCATCAGTGCATTTCGGGGGAAAATTTGTTTTTTATTTTCCTTTCCAAAACTTCAATTGCAGCATCTACGGCATATACAATTTTTGCCCCTAAAAAATTCTGTGAAGCGTAAATGAATTTCTAAATGGAAAATCCGCATATCACTTTGCGTTTTTTATACAAAAACCGAAATTTATTTTTTGTATTGAATTTTTGCCAATGGGTTTTTATGCGGCAAATGGAATTTTAAATGGGTTTGCAAAATATTTTTGAAGGGGGGGATTTGTAGATAAAACTATGCGTTATTTATTAATTTATGGACTTTTGCCTGGGTGAATAGAATTTATTTAAGGAATATATTTTGTGGCTAAAGAATTCCTAAGGGGAATTTTATTTTTACCTAAAACCTATTGGTAATAATTAAATAAAGAATATAAGCTCAATTTTAAGATATTTATTTTCAACAGTGAATTGTGCAAATACTTAACATCTTATAAATATATTTTAGGTATACCCTTTATCACAATTTTAACATTTAAAATTTTTTTTATTAAGACTTAAAGATCAGGCCTTGTTTGCATCCCTTTAAATATTTATTTAAAAATTTCCTCAACACAAAAAAAAAAAGAAAAGCAAACCTTTTAGTCTGAGCCGAACTATTGATTGATAGCAAAACTCACACAGATGGAAAACTAAAACCTTTTATCAAAGATAAATAAAATGAAAAACTGTGTTGGGGAAAAAGCTGCATGCGACAAATGCAGGCAAAAGAGGAAAATGGGAAAGCCCAGACTCTCGGCAGCAGCAGCAGCGGCAGCATATGTGATGGATGGCAAAAGGAAAGCCTCTCGCTGAAAGCCAATGTGCAGTGTCTATGCAAAAGGGGGGTAGGTGGGTGGGTGGGTGGTTTGGTGATAGTCTGCCTAGCTCTCTCTCTCTCTCTATCTCCCTCTATTTGTCCTTCTTCTCCCTCTCTCTTGTTGGATTCTACCTCTGCAGTCGGCCAATGTGAAATAAATTAAAATATTTTTATCTACACTCGTGCACGTAGCCATAGCCTCTGTGCAATGGAAATTGCCCCCGACCGCACTTTAGCTGCAAAAGTTTTTCCAAGCTCCGGAGTTTTACCATCCCTTGGTCCGTGGTTGTGCCACCCCCCTTGAGGTACACTGAGAAAGTAATGCAAAATCATAATAAATAAGACATTTTGAGCTTTTTAATTTATTGGAATTAAAATGTAAACTGAATTATGTATCTAGTAAAATTAATTGCAAAAAAATTTATATTTTTTAAGAATATTAAAAATCTTTCTGATGTCTTTTACTTTTTATATACATAAGTATAAAGCTCTTGATTTTTTACTTACAAATTTACACTGAATTTTGATATTTATACAATTTTATTGCATACTTTAAGGCACATTTTTAAAGGGTTTGAAATCCTTGTTATTTCTAAATGATTGTTATATATATTCTTGTTGTTATACAATTTATATATAGAAATATATTCATTGTTTTTTGTTTAGAAAATTATATTGCATATTTTAACTTCCCTTTTTAAGGGGCCTAAAAATCCTAGTAATTTTTTTTTATTTTATTATATTTATTTTATTTATACAAGTAAATGAAGATACCTGGAGACCCCTTTATCACCTTGGTGACCAAATTATTTCTGGAACACTCTAGATGATTAAAAACAAAATCAATAACTTTTTTCGTTAATACAATCAACGAAACAATTAATTTTCAATATTTTCCTTAGTTTGACAACGTATGGCAACCCTTTTTTATGATTTATGATCACTTCTAGTAACATTTTCTGTCTCTGTGCCACCTCTCACATTTCCCTCTTTGCCAACGTAAAGTTTTGTTTTTGCAGAGTTGCATTTTGACAAACAAAATAAAAAAGAGATGGTTTTACTTGGTTGTTTTTCTCATGTGTTGTTTGAGAATTATTGCTGCATCGTGTTGAAAAAGGGTTGCAACTGCAGTTGCCACTCTATCCCCCTTTCTCTTGCTCTAGCTTTCTCTTGCTTTCTTTGGTCGCCCTTCTCTATCTAACTCATCAGGCGCTCTCTTTCTGACCCGCTCTGTCTCTGTTTTATGGCTTATACATATGTGTTGTCTGCTTTTTGGCGCATTGCACTAACCGACTATAAATGAAATGCCGCATGACGGCCCCCCCAAAGACCTACTCCTCCATCGATCTCATCCCCCTTTTCTTGTCTGGATTTCCTCGGCTTTCTCTCTGTCTCTCTGTGTGTGTGTGCATGCAAAAAAGTGAAAGTTTGTGCTGCTCCTTTTTTGAGTTTCCCTCCGAAGGAGAGAGAGAGATGAGGAAAGGCAGGGGGAGAGTGAGCCAAAAAGGGGGTTTTTTGTGTGTGCTCTGCACTTTGTGTGTGTTGGGGGTTGCACACGCCGTTCCCGCCGCTGCTGCTGCTGCTGTTGCTGTTGCTGCCACCGCCACCGCCCCCTTTTGCGGGCCAAGTGCTGCAGTCGAGGGTTGTTGTGTTTCATAATGATGACAGCAGCCAACTCCAAGCGCTCCTGATGCTGCCCCACACTGGCAACGATGATGATGATGAAGATTACGTTGGCCATAATGACGTTCCATGCAAGGGATACAACCCTCATGCAATGTTGTTGTTCATTGATTTTCCTTTCTTTTTTTTTCTGGGTCTCTCAGATGTTTTGATACCCTTGCAGGGTTTTATTAATTGGGAATGCAGAGGGAATATGAAATATATTATTGTTTATTATTTATTAGGATCAAAGGGGTAACCCCCATTCTAGCAATGTTTATACTTATGACACAAAATATGGTCATACTTCAGGGTGTTAAAAGTATTTTAAAAGACATTTATTAACCAACATCTTTAGATAACAATACTTTCAAAACAAATTGTGAGCTGCAACCCATATTCATGCTTATGACAAAAAATATGGTCACACTTAAGTATGTCTAGAAGTCTTTAAAATTGCTTTTTTAGCCATGTCTGTTCTTTTTACACACAATTTGGTAAAACTTTAGCATGTAAATATATGACTTAATCGATTTTATTGATTAAAATCACCAAAATAATAAATTTAGAATGTTTATGACACAATATATGGTCACACTTTAGTAAGTAAAGAAGTTCTTAACAGCACCACAAGTCTTAATTTAACCCTTTATTAACTTATAACTCAAACTAGGATCTCATTGCTATTTAAAGAAGCCTTTCCAACTATTTAAAGAAATTCCTAAAACTAATTCTAAGCTGTAAGAGTATACAAGCTCCTCTGTCCAAAAAGCTAGCATCCTTTTCTGTCTTTTTTTTCTGCCCTTTTTTTTAATTCACATGGAAGAAAAACTTTTTTCCAGGCAACAAAATGCATTTTTTGTGCGCCGCCTGCAGACAATGCGACAGACGACGGAGGAGGCGGCATGAAAAACCGAAGGAGGGTTGGAAAATGGTGTAGTGGTAGAGCCTGTTGGACAAAAGGGGGTATATGGCAGGAAGGACTACAGTTTGTGTGCTGCCTGCATAGAGAAGAGAATTCATTTGGCTCTGTTTTGTCTGTGTGTGTGTGTCTGGCTGGCTGAAAGTCTGGCAAGGAAATCACAGACGATAAGGAAATGAGTGAAAATTCATTTCAGCTTGTTCTATTTCCCTCTCTATCTCTCTCCCATTTGTAGTACTACTATTTTATAGTATTTTTCTCTGTTTTCACTGTCCTTTCGGCCTTACTACTACGACAAAAGTTTCCCCCCCCCGCCGCCTGCCACCGGTTGACACATTCATGCTGTCTCTCGGCTTGTGGCTATAATTTGCCTGCATTTTCCAAGCCCCAACTCCTGCTGCTGCTGCAGTTGAGCAATTTATTGCTGGAACATCATCCTTGTCAATTTCCTCGTTTTTCTTTCCATCTCTGTGTCTCTCTTCTGTGGCTTTTTTGTTTTCTGCGGCTTGCAGAACTTGAACTCAAATGAATTTTCTTTGACTTCCCTTTATAAACCGTCGTCTATTTTTTAGAGTTTTTCATTAGGATTTCTATGCTGTCCTGCGGCAGTTTTCTCTAGTTAATTTGTGTGATTTGCTGCATTGGAAATAAGAGGGGGGAAAATAAGAAAAAGGGTAGATTTGAGGCTGTGGAGAAAAGCAAATAACTCATCAACTGAATGGAAAATATGTGTGTATGAAAAAGGTGTTTAATTTAACATAGAAAGCTTAAGGTTTGGATTGAATATAGGAAATAAAATAGTTAAGGAAGGTAGATTAAAGTTATTTTTCTTTTTTTGTTAAGAAATAAATATGTTCAAGCTCTTTTACTCTATAATTTCCAATTCAAATTCACTTTATTCATGACAATTGCAATTTATAGATACAAATCTCTCGAAGACACTCGAGTCAGGGGGAAATGCCAAGTGACTGTGCCTGGCAACACCCACATACACCTGCTCTCAAACACTTTCGATTTGTCTGCCAAAATGTCATTACTTTCGCTTTCATGGAAGCCGCGAGTTTAACCCCAGACAGACCTTTTGAATATGATTCCGATTCCCATTTCGACCCAGTCCCGGGAGTTGTCATCATTTGTCGCATTTCCAAGTTTGTTGCACGCAACCAAGTAATACATAAAGCTAAAAAAAAAATTAAATAGAAATAAAATAAAGTAAAAGTCATGCCACAAAACAATTTCTTCCTTTTTTTGCAGTAAATTGCATGCGACAATTTATTTGCTTTTTATTTTGTTACTTTTTCTTTGTTTTGTATCTTTTTCTTTGTACCTTTTGCTGTGTGTATGTTTTTTTGTGTGCCCCTTTTGTTTGTCGTGACAAACGCTGTCTGGAACAGTTTGAGTGTGACTTTGTACACCCATATAAATATCTGAGTATATACCTTATGCACACAGACCACCTCTTTGCCGCTTGTGGGCGTTGCAAAGTGCAAAAGAAATTCCATTTTTCAAGCCGCTTTTTAACCACTCTCGTTTTATTTTGGTTTTTTTTTTATTTGTATATCCAATTGTTTTTATAAACATTTGACATTTTGTGGCTAAATTATATTGTTTATTTTTTGGGTGGGCGATGTGTAATAGTCACTTTAGATACTTTTGCGGGGGCTCGTTTTGAATGAAAGTTGCTGAATATCTATAATTATATTATGTTTACAATGAATACAAATTCAAAAGAAATTATTAAATGCTAACACAATTCGCTTACATTTATGAGTACAAAATTAAACCTAAACAGTCACCAAACATTGATCTACTTATGTAAACTCATTTTTTATGTGTCAAGTTATAAATCCAATAATAAATTTCAAGAAAACTCTTCCTTTTCAACGCGCTTTTATATGAATGACAATAATTTTATGCAAAAAGACACACACAAAAAGCATGAAATCTCCCCGTGTCTCTGGGTCTGTGAGTCATGTAAAAAAAGAGAAAAAAAATAAATAAAAGAAAGAGCCAAAGAGAGCAAAGAAAACAACCGAAAAAAAGTGAAATGAAATCAAATTTATCTTGAACTTGAACTTGAAAAATGAAAATGAAGCCATCGATGTCTGCAGACAATGTTTAAGGTTTTTTTATAGCTGTTTCTCTTTTGTTAATGTTGCCTTTAAATTGTTGTAAATGTTTGGTATAATCTGAATTTTAAACAACTTTTGTGGAAGTTGTTTTCGATTTGATGATGCAGCTTGCAGCTGAAAAACTCGTATAGAAAGCTAAAAATAATATTTTTAAACGTGCCAACATTTTGCAGTAGAAAATGTTTGCAATTAATTTGATATTTTTATATTATTTGCATTTTATTTTTATTGTTCATTTCGTTGTCCGCTTGTGAATGTCATATATATATATTTTTGTGCGACTTTGGAACTGACGCAAACTGCAACAACAAGCGCAAAATAATAAAAACTTGTATTTCGGCAAAAGGGGGGGTGGGTTGTTGGGGGTGTGATGGGGTTTAACTGCGCAAAAGAACATTGATGCACACAAAATGTGTTTTAATGAGATAATCGCAGAAACAAAAAACAAACAAAATATGGTGGCAAATAAAGTTAATCAAAAGGCGAAATACAAACTGAATATATATAAGATATATACAAAATACGAAAACAAGTAAATAATGCAAAAACTTAATGCAATAAACAGCAGCAAGGGGAGAGGAGGAACTTAAATTGAAGCTCGTGTCATTTAGCGACTTTTAATTAGTCTAACATGGCCAAACTTAATTGGTTAAAATATGAGGTTTTATACAAGATTTTACTACTTAAAATGCTCCACACGCTCTCACGTTAATTACTTACAATAGTCGAAATATTTCCATATATCTATCCATCTATCGCCATTCCACCAAGTCTCAAACTAGTATCAATTAAAATCAACTAATGCATTCATTATTAAATGTCAAATATCGCAGACAGACACAAAAAAATAAGAAATAACCAACGCTTCCGTAAATAAACAAAATTCCAACAACAATTTCGACGTCATCAGCCAAAGTCAAATGAATTGCGGATAAATAAATGTACGTATAAAGAGGCGAATAAAATGACATAATAGAGCAAATAAATGTATATACCAACGGACACACAAAAAAGTGCAAATTTATATATATATATATACATATTATCTGACGGGATTAATGGAATCGAATGCAAGTTAATAAATAAGCGAAGGCGAAACGAATTAAAATTAAAAAGAGAAAGAGTGTGCAAACAGCGGAGGCCATAAATTAATTTGAATTTCAAGAAAAAAGGTTGGCAAAATAAAAAAAGAATTTTTTTGAAAAGGAAATTAAAAGAAAAATTATTTAAATGAGAAGAAGAGTGCAGCACAGTCTATAAATTATTAAAAATGTCATGAAAAGGTTAGGAAAATAAGAACGAATTTTAAAAGAAAAAAAATATATATTTGTTAAAAAAATTATTAAAATAAAAAAAGAAATAAGGAAAAGTATTTTTTATATTTATATTTATTATAATTATATTTATTATAATTATACTTATTAAATATAATACATAAATAACAAAAATACTAAATTAAAATTTTGACTTTTATAATTATTTGTTTTGAAAATAAATTCCTTAAACATTACGTTAAAAATTACACAGCTTTTAAACGTCCCCCTCAAATGTATCTGCACCTATGCCATACCATCCGTATCTGTATCTGCACTTGGCTGTGCTCATATCTGTATCTCTAGCCGTACTTGTATCTGTATCTCCTTCGTCTAACTGTTTGCTGGCAGTTGGCGTTGCTGCTGTTTTTGCAGCTTGTTGTTTTTTTTTTTTGCTGCTCGCCTCTTATTATTATGTATTAGCATTATTATTTACCCGTCCTCTTTATCTTCTTTTTTGTGTGGAAGCAGCGTGGAATGAGGGATTCGTGGAATTGGGACACTTGTGTGCAGTGCGAGCGGATTTGTTGTTTGAAAATACTCTTTTGGCTCTCGCTCGTTTTCGTTTTTCGGCTTTCTTTGTGCGAAGAATTCTCCCAAAAAACTGCTGTTAGTTTTATTTTTTTTTATTTCTGCTTATTTCTTCTTCTTTTTCAAAGCGACTTTTCGCGCGTGTCTGTCAATGTCAAATGGTTCAATTTTTGTATTTGTTCCTCTCTTTTAGTACTATAAGTTTTTATTAATTGTTTTGCAGCTCTAACAGCTTGCGTAAATATTTTGACTAAGTTGCATTGCAGTAAATTTCCACTTGTCCCACATGGCGTATGATTGATATTTTTCTTGTGGTAAAAAAATTTCGAAAGCTGCATTTATAGATTGTCTTGAAATATATTTCTTTGCATAACTTGAAATGCAAAAAAACAGCAACAAAGCTCTATATCTAAAAAAAAAACTTGAAATGCGCAAGCAAAAATCGCAGCAACAAGAAATTCCACAAAAAAAACTGAACGAAAATTGATTGTTTTTGTTGTTTGTTTTTTGGCAAGCAAACAAATACACACAAAGATTGCAACCAAGGTCAATGATGAATAACAGCAAAATGCGCTGTTCTGTATGTATATATCTGTATATATATTATATATCTGTACCAGTCGCAGATCTCCACTTGCAGAAAGAGCAAGGGAGAGCGAAAGAGAACCAAAATGCGTTCTTTATATTTTCTTTCCTTTGCTGACTTTTTTTTTTTGAGTTTGCCGTACAAAGTAAATAATTTGTTGGTCCGGGAATTTGTGTTTTTTGGGAGGGTTTGGCGGAGGTTGTCCCGCACATAGATCGCTATATACCAGCTACACACTCTTTCTGTTTTTATTTTTTTTTTATGTACTTTAGTTGAAATTTATTTGTGCATTGTCGTCGTCGTTCAGCGAGTGCGAATTCATTCTGCGAGTTGCAAATCCGCGTTGAGTTTGTCAAGTGGCGAAAAAAAAGTTTTTTGCATTTTGCCATCGAATATATTTATATTTTAACGCAGGTGTGGTGTTATATAAGAATCGATTTTGAAAGCTATCTTTTATGGATGTTGATTTTTAAAGGTAAATAAATTTGTTTAGGTTTAATTTGAAGCCTTTCTGAACCAATTTATTGACATAATTGGTAACTTTACTAAATTAATATAAAATTTAATATTAAAGTGTAAATGCTTGCATCGAAATAATTTATTTAAATAATGCTATAAATTAAATAATATTCGAAGGAAACGTTAAAATATAATACATTTTAATCCGTTATTTTTTTATAAATAGTAAGACAATTTTTTAATTATAAAAAAAATCTTGGATGGTAGTCGAAAGAATCAATTTATTTTTAATTCAAAAATTTTTCAATTATAATGGTAGAAAACCAAGGATATTTTAAGTAAATTAAATCTTCAGATCTTTCTAAAAAAATAAACCCTAGATGTATCTCCTTAGAATCCTCAAATTTATCCCGTTTGTGCTCCGTTGGAGACCCGTTTCTGCTTCCTTACCGAATATTTCCCACAAAATTGTGATCATAGCGATTCCCCGCCAGCTATTCTCTGGTTCCCAACGTTTTGCATACATCATGTGCATTAATTGCTTAATTGATTCACATTTCATTCAATTCACTCAATTCGTATTCACCGCTCACTTCACACACACACTCACACTACCACTAAGATCTTAGTTCGAAAAAAAAAGTCGAATATCTTTAAGATTTTGGCGTATTATTCTCACCTTTCATGCATGCGCGACCACTAATTCCTGGAATTCCTTTGACTGACTAACCCAAAAGTTGTTGTTCTCACACGCGCAGAATTCGAATTGCGAAAAAAGCACAAAAGACACAAGAAATGGCGCCGAATATCCTTGAGAAAGGCAAAAGCCGATGACGAAGAGAGACGCAATGGCAAGCGGACATAAAAAAAAACAAGAAAAAAGTAAAGAGCAGAAAAAAAGAAAAAGCCGCCGGCGCAGTCGCAGGCTGCAGCAACAACAACGGAAAAGATAAATCAAAAAGTAGCCAAACACACTCACCAGTGCAATCGCAAAAAATAAAAACAAAAATAAAAATAAAACTACAGTAAAAAAAACACAACAAAAAAATTCCCCAAAAGCCAGACCGAAAAAAAAGAGAGCGAAAAAGCAACCCATAAACAGTTTTGATCCGCTTTTTTCGTCTTGTTGTTTGGCAAATAACTGCATTTGACCTTGTTTCGATCTGTCTTTGTATGGGCTAGCTTAGAACAAACAAGATATACATACGTATACGTGATATATTCGTGTGTGCCAGAGCGGGAGGGCGATAGCGTGCTGTGTGCATGCGAATTCATATTTGCGATACTCGCTTTTGTTGCTGCTGTTGTTGTTGTTGTCGTTGTGTATTTTTGGCGCTTGTTTGCTTTGCTTTCAATTTTCGCTGCGCACGAAAAGGAGAAACGAAGGGGGAGAGCGAGAAATAGTGATAAAAATGCTCCTAGCCGAAGCACAAGTGTTTTTTGGTTTTTAATACTCTTACTTTTTATACAATTACTAAGGGGTTTTTTGCAAAAAAAAAAAAAAAATGATTTGGAAATTGTATATTTTAAAATAACATTATTATTTCCCTGGATTTCTTGTAAATCTCTTGTTTTTAAAAGTGTTGTGTTCTAGACTAAATTGTTATAATTTTTCTTCTCTGAAATATAAGTTGGGAATTTGTTGTTTATTCATTAATTTCCTGAATTAATCCATATGTAATATTTTTATTCGTTATATCCTGTAACCTTATTTATAATGAGGTGTGCAGTTCACAAATAAATACATAAACATTTGTTTTATTTAATCTTAAAAAAGTGTATTATAATATTTCTGTATACCCTTATTTTCTTGGCTCCTGCAATTATATTTTGCGATTAATTCAGCTTTTTTGTGGAAGTTAAAAATATATGTATGTATATAAACTTTCATTAAATGTTTCCCAAAATACGGAAATTTTTGAAAAATGTTATCCCTTACGTTTAATTTACTTTCTCCCCCCTTTTTCTTTATTTTCTAATGTGCAATTTTTGTTGCTTTTCCCAACCAAAATCAAAAAGTAGGTTAAATTTACGGAAATTGCGCCGAGTGCCGAGATATACATATACAAACATATATACAAAGTATGTTCCAGTGTGTGTGTGTTTTTTTGGTATAAAAATATAAAATAGCTATAAAACAAAAGCAACGCAAAACAGATACGTGTTCAGATAGCGCACTCACACACATCTAAATTGTTGCTTTTGCTAATGTTCTGTTTTTTTTGTATTTTTTTTTTAAATTTGTTTTTGTATATTTTTGTTTTGTTGTATTTTTGTTGTGTCTGTGTGGATTATGCAATAATTGAGCGAGGAGACCGAGTAAGATAGTCCGAATGACTAATGATATGGAATTGGCTGCAAACAGGTGCCGAAAGCGAGATAAAAGTGTTCCTTTTTTCAGTAATTATGGCTTTAGAGAACTCTTGAAAGATAAATTGAATTTAATTTTTAATAATTTCTGGCGGTAATTGCAGCAATTTTTTTAAGCTTCGCCATTTGTGCGCATCCAATCAAAATGCATAGTTACAAAGTTGAGATAGAGATAGATGCACACGATCGTTGCATTCTTCTCTTTCCTTTTGCCTTCGTTAAGTGCAAATATTTTGCTCGGCTCTCAACTTCGTGGCTTTTTTGTTTTTGCTTTTGGCATTGCAGCTTCGTGGCTTTGTTTTTTTCTTCTTGCTTTTGTCTTTGCAGTATGGTATTCGCATGCGCTTTCGGCTTCGTGCACTGAATTTTAATTCGTCGGTTTTTTTATCTTTTTAAATTTCACGAAGTGTCTGTGCTTTTGTTTGCTTTTGCAACTGTTCGGTTGTGCATTGTTCGGATTTGCAGTGTTCTTATTGGAGGAAAAAAAGCTGAATGCATTTGTGGGAAAAAAGAAAAATAAAAAAGTATATTTAAAAGTAAGATCAAATAATACATTTAAAAAAAAATTACAGTTGTCACAAAAAATTAAATGTTCATATGATTAAAAAAAATCTAATCACAAAATTCTTAATTTTATACCAGAGTTTAATTTTAAAAGATTAAATATTTTACATACATATATATATTGCTTTAAAATAAATCTATATAAATCAAACACAAAACTAATTCAATTTTCTTTATTTTTCTTTGCAGGTAAAGAAAATGTTTCCTCTTGGTCCAACTAGAAATTGCCACCCTTGAGTAAGTGCTTTTAATACATCCCCCTAAAAGAAGATACAATATGTATCTCACAAATCTTTAGCCTAGTCATGGCTCAGTTGCACACGAGACCTGCCACGTCATGTCGAAACAATTCCGTAGAGCAAAAAGTGCGTTGCCCGATTCGGGAAAGCAAATCTCCCCACCTACTCTTTGGGAAACCCATGAAAACCATGAAAACCAGATCCATCATCCCAGCAGCAGATGGAAGAGGAAACTTTAAGCCACCACCACCAACAAAAAAAAAAGGGGGCAGAGAGTGTGCCGCTGCCACACCCACCCAAAAAAATATAAACTTCCCCTTCTCAGGGTTTCTATATTCTGTGTGCAGCTCAAAAACAAGAATGCAATTCCGGACGAGAAATCTCGGCCGGAAAAAGAGGAAAATCATCCTTCGGGGCACGTGCTGGTAATGAACTCAACCTTGGGTGAATGCAACCCCTGTCGAGTGTTTAGGGGTAGCATGGCTCTTTTCGGGGCTAATCCCCTGACTGCAGCAACCCAGCTGCAGCATCAAAGGATCTCATGGTTAAGGATTTCGAGTCCTGGCCGGGCGCCGCGCCAACCCCTTGCTGGAGTGCAACTGCAACAATTTTTCGGGCAACGGTTAATTAACCGTTGCGTCTTTGTTGCAATTGAGGGGTTGTGAAGGGTTGGTTGCACACAGGCTGAGGCTCAGGCTTCTCGAGGGGTTGCACATCGCCGACTGCTAAGCTGTCCAAATTGCTGATGTGACAGGCGCTACGCGTGTGCCGCCGCCTCACAACTAATTGCACTTTCACAGAATCCCAAACAAAAAAAGGATTGCACAAAGAGGTTTTGCGGAAAAACTGGTTTCCATTACAATGTAAAAGGTATTTCTACAAACAAAGTTGCTTTTGGTTCAGGGATTTGTCAATGGGGGTTGTGAAATAGTTGCAACATGAAAAGGAAACAAGCTAAAGGGAAAAACATAACCCTACAAATTAGTCATAAGTCATAAGTTTTACAACCCTTTTTTTATATATGTTCTAAATGGAAAACTAATGATTTGATTATATAGAAAAGTAGGAAAATTATTTAAACCTTAACTAAAAAATCCTAAACTTTCTTTAAGGCTGATTTACTTTTTGAAATAAAAAGAACCCCGAAGTCCTTGCTTGTTATAAGTTTTCAAGTCAACACCTGAAAGTTTTCCCTTTATTTTTTCAACTACCTTTCGGCGAAAACTCTTCAAGCAGCAAATAATTTGTAAGGGCTGACTTTTCTTTTCCTTTTTTACTTTTCCCGAAAATGACCAAAAGCAATCGTTGTCGTCTCTGCCTCAATTTGACACATTTTCAATAGTCACCCCCCGTTGGCTCCTTTTTTTTTCTATCCTGACTGCAACTTGCTGCTTCATCAATCTTGGGGGAAAAGCCCTAAAGAAAGGAGAAGAGAAGAGAAGAAGGAATAAGAAAAGAAAAGGGAAAAGAAAAAGAAAAAGAAGAGGAAGGCATTTATTCTGCTGGAAAAGCTAAGGCAGAAAAGAGTCACGCCTCTGTGACGGCTCATCACAATTTTGGGTTGGGAAAAAACTTTGTTGCAACATTTTGTTTTGCCGCCTGTGTGCTCAATTGCCCAACAACAACAACAGCAGCAGGAGGAGGTCCTGCCTATAGGACTCGGACCAGGTCCTGAACTTTTTTTGTTGCTTTTTTCCTACTTTTTTTTAATAACAGAGAAAAAAGGGAATTTAACTTTTGTTGCTTACGTCATTGGAAATTCTGTGTTTTTTTTGGCAAGTGCGTGACAAGGCGGGGAGCAGGAAAAAAAGTCACTTTAATGACATTTTGTTGTAGGCTTGTGGAGCCCAGGAGATGGGAAAATGGAGACAAGAGAGAGAAGAGAAGAGAAGTGAAGAGAGGGGGAGAGGGTAAGAGGAAAATGGTCATTTTGGAGCTCTAGCTTTTTTTATGTACATTGCATTTTTATTCTCTACACACAATTTTATGTATTTTTCTACCTTTTCTGTCTCTAAAGGAATTATATACTTTATGAAAACACAGTAATATCTAAGATATTTTTAAAGCACAGAGAAATATATAGTTGGGATTTTCTTACAAAATTTAGAAACTCTTTTAACTGTTTATCTTGATCAAATTTAAAACATTTTGAATGTTTAAAATATAAGGTTTAAAAAAATAAAAAAGCTAAATATGAAAGGGTTCTTAAAGTATTTTTTACAAAAATTAAACAGCTTAAAATAATTGTCAGTTTCATTTTTATTCGACTTTTTAAGTATTTTTCAAAAAAAAAAAAAAAACAATTATCTAAAAATACTTTCAAGTGTGACCCTTTTCATCCAGTTTCTTTAATTTTTTTGGTCACACTGGTAACCAAGCGAAATATATACAAATATTGCTTGCCACACTATAAAAGCGATTTTAACTTATGTTGGTATAAGAATTTAACAATTTTTATTTAAGAATTTCAACTGGTTTTAAATATATCCCAAGCTAAAAAAAGTTTTATTTAATTTTTTAAATTTATAAAATATTTTAAAGTGTCTACCATTTCTACTCCCCTTTTCCCCTCTTTCTCCTTCTTTTTTTTTGTACTCTACCTTGTCCCTCCTCTCCGTTCCCTTTTATTTTTTATGTTCTTCTTATTCAATGCACGTCCAATGAAAATGATTGTGTATACGCCTCAGTGCCCCGCGGCAAATGCGTGCGGCATGAGTAATTAGCAGGCGCAGGACACTCGGCAGGATACACACGCACCCACACTGCCGCACTCTCCCGAACACACACACTTATACTTTTACCTTTAAATAATTGCCTAATTGCATTAGCCCAAAATTATGCTGCATTTTTGCACTTCAAAGACGAACATTTTCGGGATGCTGCCACAACTTTCTCTTTCTGGATGGCTTTTCCCGTTTTCGTTTTTACTTTCCTCTTTTTTGTTTTTGCAGGACAAAACTGGGTGACAATTTGCTGCACAAGTGCGTGACAATATCCTGCGTATCTGTGTGCGTGTGCAACCCCCGAAAAAAGGAGAAGAAAGCGCACGAAATGCCTGGAGTGTACATACACCACCCACCCTTGGTATTTTTGGGC
>VNJU01007658.1:0-98132 GCA_008042675.1 Drosophila seguyi | reverse complement strand
TCAATAAATCAATAAATCAATAAATCAATAAATCAATAAATCAATAAATCAATAAATCAATAAATCAATAAATCAATAAATCAATAAATCAATAAATCAATAAATCAATAAATCAATAAATCAATAAATCAATAAATCAATAAATCAATAAATCAATAAATCAATAAATCAATAAATCAATAAATCAATAAATCAATAAATCAATAAATCAATAAATCAATAAATCAATAAATCAATAAATCAATAAATCAATAAATCAATAAATCAATAAATCAATAAATCAATAAATCAATAAATCAATAAATCAATAAATCAATAAATCAATAAATCAATAAATCAATAAATCAATAAATCAATAAATCAATAAGTCATTAGTCAATAGTTCCATTAAATTTGAATTTCTAAAGAAAATTCTTAAAACAAATTTACTAACGAATTAATTTCTCTCCAGAAATGAAAAGTTCGCCGATGTGGTCCTCTACAGCTCCTACAACAGCAGTGGCATACCCTCGGACATTCCCACGGTGGGCATCTCGGCACACAAGTTCATCCTGAGTGCTTCATCGCAGTTTTTCGCCACTATGTTCGAAACGGCGCCGATTACCGCTCCTAATGGCGTGCTGTACGTGGTCCTGCCGCCGGATCTTAGTCATCGCGCCATTCAGATCCTGGTGCAGTACATGTACAGCGGCGAAGCCACAGTATCCAACGATATACTCAACGAGGTGCTGCGCGGCGGCGAGATTCTCAAGATTCGCGGCCTGTGCCGAACCAGCGCTTCCAACGGCGGCGGCTCCGTCGTGTCCTCCTCACACCACACGCTGGGCGGGCACCTGCATCCGCGGGAGGCAAGCGCCATGTACATGTCGAATGGTACGCGTTCTGCTGCTCTGCCGCCTCCTCCGCCGCCACCGCCCATTTCAGATCATTATACTAGTAAGCCGGGAGGGTCTCAACGCTTTGCACTCGACCACCACCACCTGTCGTCGCACCATAACCACCTGAGCCACCACCATCAACAGCAGCAGCAGTTTCGCGGACTGGGCGCTTCAGTGATGCCCAAGGACAGTCCTGTGATCATCAAGTCGCCTAAGACGGCCGCCCACACGGGCCTACTCACAGTGGCCAGCAGCAGCAAACTGGGCATCTCAGTCAACAAGGAGGTGGCCATCGATCCGGAAGACAAGTGCTGCTTTGGGGCCCCCGGACAAGTAGACCCTCAATCACATCCACCGCCTCCAACTTCATCGTCGACAGCCGGAGCCGGCGGCGGCGCTGGAGCAGCAGGAGCAGCCTCTCAGCCCATATCCATATGCACGGAGGTGGGTTGCAGCAGCTGCCCCATGGCCCCTGGGCCGGGTGCTGACCAATCGGAGACCAGCTTGCGGCGCACGGAGTACGAGGAGCAGGCGCTACGTGAGCGGAACGAGGTGGGGCTGGTCTTCGAGCGACGTCTTCGGAGGGAGAGTGGCTGCGAGAGATGTGAGTCTGTATCATTTATAACCTCATCAATTACTAATATTATTTTATAATCTCGAAAGCTCGCGACTACTATGAGGCACCGCCGCCCCACTTTGAGCACGTGGTGCCCTCCCGCCTGGCTGCCACACCACCACTACCAGCAGCACCTCAACAGGCGCCGCCAACCCATCGACATGGCCACAACTTCCTCACCATTAAGCAAGAGCCGACCGACTGGAGCACCAACCCACCCAATGCGTCCAGTGCCAACAACAACAACCTCGAGGAGGGTCCGCTGGGGTCACCCAAGCAGCCGCTGGACTTCAAGATGAGCGCGGTTAAGATGGAGGTGAACCGGGATAGGGGCACGCCCTCGGAGGACTCCGAGGAGCACACACTGCGCGACTACAACAACTTCAAGCAGCTGCTAGTTTGTGAGATCTGCCAGAAGTCGTTCGAGGACACCAAGATGTTGGTCCGCCACCTGGGCACCCATGCCAGCGATCCAGCGGGCGGAGCGGGGTCCAATTTGCTGGGGCCCAGTGCCAGCGGCAGTGCTCCGAGCGCATCCGGCAATTCCAGCAATCTAGCCCTGAGAGCCATAAAAACCTATGTGCCAAAGAAGCGACGCCGCGTCTCGGTGAGTGATAGATCCTAAAAAAAAATTGGGAAAGTCAGGAGGTATTTAGGGTTATGCTTTTATAGTATAAGATGTTAATTTGAGTACTTAAGCCTTATACTACTTCCCTTTGCAGCAACAAGAGAACAACATGGATCACGATCATGTCACTCTACTCTGCGATTTGTGCTCCACGTAAGTTGATCCCAGAGAACATATACCAAAAAACTCAGTTACTAATTCTCATGAATCCCTGCAGTGCCTTCGAAACGCCCGCGGAGTGGGTGCGCCACATGAACAGCCAGCACACCGAGATCGAGCTGGCCATGTTCAACAGCAAGAAGGATGGCGAGCAGAAGGGGTGTGTGTCCTAAGGTCACCTAAGGCACTCTGATGAACTCTGTTCATTTGCAGCCAGCAGCAGCATCAACAGCAGCTACAGAAGCCGGCCACCAGCAGCTCTTCCACAGTGTCCACCAGCCAAATGCAGCCAAAGTATCCCAGCCCCACCACCATCTCCACGCGGTCGATGCTGCTTAACAGGAGCAGCAATATCGATGTGGCAGCTTCAGCATCAACCTCCACCTCTCCGGGACCTTCGGAGGCAGCCGCCACCTCATCATCGAACGTCTAAGGATGACCACCAGCACCGTCAACACTCGCCACAAAAGGATCCCAAGGGCACAGTGAGCCACTTCAAGACACCATTTTGTTCGATAAATTCAAGTCGTTCCAGTTGTAATCAAAAATAAGGAGGATGTTTATAAGGCAACAGCAAGAACCGTGATCAAAATGCAACCAGTTTGCATATTTTATAGAGAGCAACAAGCAAAATACAAAAATCGCAAAAAATAATGAACGAAACTGTTAAACGAAACTCTTAGAATCGGAATCGTCAGGCAACGATGCAAAACAAAAACAAAACAAATCTAAATGTAAGGATAACGAAAGGAAAACCAGATTTCAGCTGTGTAGAGTGTTTTTTTAAGTGTATGGATGTACCTAGTTTTAGCCATATTATTCCCCATTAAACGAACATGTAATTACTGTACCAACGCGCAATTGATACGAAGGAAGATAACAACTACATATTTAATAACATAAAATCATTTTCCCCACAGTACATTGTAATAATTAGACTTAAATTCGTTTTGTTTTGAATACCTTTATATCCCTTTTGTTGATTAAAACCGAACAAATCCATTCGTAGGACCAACGTATAGACACAGAGATAAAGGTAGTTATCGTTTTTGATAGCAAATCGTCATTCAGGTGCATCGAAAACAATAATCATCCCTTATTACTATCCAATAATGTCACCTGCTGCTAATTTTTTACTGTAGTAACTGATAAATACTGTGTTTTGTATGCTCCTATCGCAGGCACATGAGGTCAGCAAATTTTTTGAACGTTTCTTATATTCTTTGATATGTGGATTCATCAGAACAGAACTTTCGAGAAGTATTTGTATATATATTAAGTTTGATTTTGAAAGTCCGCCGATTGAAACTTTTTGCGAGAAGTTTATAAACTTAAATCTCTAGATGTGTGTGTAGTAGTTGGAAGTTCAATTAAAAAACTCTCCCCAACCATGTAAAAACAAATACAATATACAATATACTATATATATTTACAAAAAGGCGTGATTATTAACAAACTAAGTAGATGTAACATGTAAAACAATGCAAGAAGAAAACAGTTTCTTCCCCGAAAAAAACATACAAACAAATCGCAAATGTAGCAAGAGCGTTTTAATTCCAAATAAACGACTACGATGAGAAATCGTTTTTAAAAGCGATATCGAAGAGCTACAGAACTAAGAGTCATGTCCCGCAAAGCTCATGAGATTACGTGCAAGCTTTATAAATACAGAGCGCCGCCAAAGAGAAAAGTTAGTCTGAAAACCGGCGTCGAGTTGACTTCAACAATTAAGTGAATTTTATTTTTCTCCTACCCTTTCGTACAATAGCCACTATGAGCTCTGGAAAGCATTATGCCAAAGGTAAGAGAAGTTGACGTGTCGCCAGTGGTAAGAGAAGGCCTCGTAGCATCAAATTATTCGATTTACACATTTATACCATGAATAATTTAGATCTTTAGTGCAAAAAATCGAGAAAAAAGGTATTCGTGACAAACAAACTAGTTATTGGCAGAACAGAAAGTTAATAATGCATTAATTTGTGGGAATCACTCGCCCACAGCATGATGGAACCTGCTAACAAAAATCAATAATAACCTTGAAGTTGGTAATATTTGCATATTATATTGTACCGGAGATATAAGACTTTTTAATTTTTCTATTCCACAAAAAATATGGCCTTCTATTCAACCAAAGATATTTTCTTATTTTAATAAATCGTTAAGTTTTATATTTAAACAATGGCTTCGAGATAGAGCAATATTTTTATTATTAATAGAAAAACTACAGGCCTAATATTAATAATCATCAAAATTGTATTCCAATTTGCACCAGTCATCCATGAACCTTTACTATAATTCAAAGATCGACGAACCATAATATATACCCGTAAAAAGTGATAACATATCAGCTAAATGTTTGCCATATCGCGTCTGGCTCTATCAAACCTAAGCGTATGACTTGCTATATGGTATTTACACTGACGGATATAGAAGGGGGGTCTGCTTGCTGAAGAGATAAGCTTATGCCTGACCACTCAGAATATTTTTCGATCTGCGCCTGCTCCTTTATCGGCTTTCTGGAAATTCCACTCATGAATGCACTTTTTCAGGCTCTGCCAAGCCCGTTTTGCCCGATGATGGAGTCCTCCGCCTCTACTCGATGCGCTTCTGTCCCTACGCTCAGCGTGCCCATCTCGTCCTGAATGCCAAGAAGATTGCCTACCACACCGTGTTCATCAATCTTACCGAGAAGCCTGAGTGGCTGGTGGAGGTGAGCCCGCTGCTGAAGGTTCCTGCTCTGCAGCTGGCGGCGGAGAAGGGTCAACCTTCGCTCATCGAGTCGCTGATCATTGCCGAATATTTGGACGAGAAGTATCCGCAGAATCCCCTCTTGCCCAAAGATGCCTTGAAGCGGGCACAGGACAAGATATTGCTTGAGCGCTTCAACGGCATCACCAATGCCTTCATGAAGATCTTGTTGCAAAACACTGGCCTGGATGACTTCTGGACTGCCCTGGACATCTTCGAACAGGAGCTGACCAAGCGGGGCACTCGCTTCTTTGGCGGAGACACAGCCGGCTTCGTGGACTACATGATCTGGCCCTGGCTGGAGCGCTTGGCTTTGATTGAGTTTGTGTTTAAGGACGCCTACAACTTTGACGAGAAGCGATTCCCCAAAGTGGCCCAGCTGATTGCCGTTCTAAAGGAGGATGAGGCGGTCAAGGCCTTCTATGCCACTCCCGAGCAGCACCAGGAATTCTGGCGCACCCGCAAGGCCGGCAATCCCAGCTACGATCTGCTGGCTTAGATCAAAACCTGATTTCTAGTCTCAACGTTTAGACTTAAATAATAGTAAGAAAAAAATGTAAAAAAAATACAGAAAACAAGAAGAAAAAAAAAAACAGAAAAGATGAAAATGAAAATAAAAATTTTAAGAATAATATTTAATGTTTTAATGCTCGAATTATTTTATATAACCTAGAAGACTTTGCGTTTGAAATTGTTGAAATTATTTACAGCTCAGACAAATTTAGATTTTGAACAATTTTGGCACCATTCTATGACACTTTTTTAAAGATGTTTCAAACTATACATTTAAAATCTTTAATATTTTTTTATATGGTGTTTGAAACCATCTAAACATAAGAATTCTCTAGTGAAAAACGTACACTCATTAACTTTTAATTTAACTACACAATGCTGATAGGGGAATATATTCAATAATACATTTAAAATATTATAATATACATTTTTAACAGATTCAAAATTCATTAAACTTAATTTCTGAAGAAACATTTTCAAATATATATTTTATGTATTCATTAAAATCATGGATAATGGCCTACCATAGCGTCCAACTCTACACAGGCAGCACTGTATCCATCCGGCTGGCTATGTGTGTCAGCCGCAAAGGTTGCCCCGGCCGCCAAGTTCAGGCTGGGTAACAGAAGCCGCCGGCGAAGGGCAGCCAGCTGCTCTTTATATATCACTTCGCTGGTAGCCACTATCATCACTTGGTTCTCCAGAACCGAGCACGCACATCATGAGCAACGGCAGGCATTTGGCTAAAGGTAGGTGTACACATTGAGATCAACGAAAAAGGAGTATCGATAATCCCCTCCCGCAGGCTCTCCCACACCGGATGTGGCCGAGGACGGAATCCTGCGCCTCTACTCCATGCGCTTCTGCCCGTTCGCCCAGCGCGTGCACCTGGTGCTGGACGCCAAGCAGATTCCGTACCACAGCATCTACATCAATCTCACAGAGAAGCCCGAGTGGCTGCTGGACAAGAATCCGCAGGGCAAGGTGCCGGCTCTGGAAATTGTACGCGAACCCGGGCCGCCAGTGCTCACGGAGTCACTGCTGATCTGCGAGTACCTGGACGAGCAGTATCCGCTGCGGCCACTTTATCCACGAGATCCCCTGAAGAAGGTGCAGGAGAAGATGCTGATCGAGCGTTTCGGAGCGGTGCTGGGTGCCTTCTTTAGGGCTTCAGACGGCGGCGAACTGGAGCCCTTCTGGAGCGGTCTGGACACCTACGAGCAAGAGCTGAGCCGCCGGGGCACAGACTTCTTTGGGGGCGAGCAGACGGGCATTCTGGACTACATGATTTGGCCGTGGTGCGAGCGCCTTGAGCTGCTGAAGCTGCAGCGGGGCGAGGAGTACAACTACGACGAGCAGCGCTTCCCGCAGCTGGTGAGTTAAATTTTCGCGATGCTTAAGCAAGGTCTTTAAAGCACATCTCTAACCAGACGCTGTGGCTAGAGCGCATGAAGCGGGATCAGGCTGTGATGGCCTTCTACATGGAAGCTGAGGTGCAGGCGGAGTTTCTGCGCACGCGTAGCGCTGGACAGCCCAACTACAATCTGCTGGTGAAGGAGGCCTGACGAAGCATTCGGTTTATTTGGAAATTAAGCATTTAGGAGTGAATAAAATAGATCGGACAGATCCCCCTTAAATGCAGTCTATACCCGGTCACAAAACTTTGAATTTAGTCCTCCTAGAGATGGCCTTTGAAGGCTATATCGTACTGGGGCTTTCCCAGAGTCTTAGATTTCTGGAACTCAGCATGCAGCTGAACATCCAGAGCGGTCTTCCTGACGGCCTCGTCCTGGGCAACTAAATCGCGCCACTTTAGCTGAAGAGATGAAAGTGTCTTGGGTTAGGAAATCCCTTTTAGGTTTTTCATTCTCCACATACCAGCTTTGTAAATCTTTTGGCATCCAGCTCGTACTTCTGCTCCGTGTTTATTTTCATGCTGGGAAAGCGTTCGAACCATGGCCAGATCATGTAATCCACAATGCCAATAGTTTGGCCGGCAAAGTAGGAAGTCGCCCTCTTGGCCAGCTCCTGTTCAAACACATCCAAGGCGTTCTCAAAATTCTTGAGGACGTCTGTCGGAGCATTGGGATTGCATGTCAGCACGGGGTAAACAGCACTGACCACCGGCGCAAAGCGCTCGATCAGAATCTTATCCAGTGCCTTCTGCAGCGGATCGGTAGGGAACAGTCGAGGGCTCGGATATTTCTCATCCAAGTACTCGGCAATGACGAGCGACTCTACGAGGGTCGGCTGATCCTCGAGGTGAGTGAGCTGCAGGGCGGGCACCTTGCCTAGTGGGCTGTAGTCCTTGTACCACTCCGGCTTCTCAATCAAGTCAATATAGATCTTGTGGTGGGGTATCTTTTTGAGGGTCAGCAAGAGGTGAACGCGGTGGCTGAAAGGACAGAAACCCATGGAAAAATAACGCAGGACGCCGTCTTCAGGGAGCTCCGGTTTGGTGGAACCTGCAAATCCAAAATAAAATGTTTAATGGGATAAGAATCAGAGGATAAATGCCGCAACCCAAACCTTAATGGAGGTGAAAAAGAGGTGTTTAGATATAAATATATATGTTTAATGTTTAATTTCTTTCGCTGAGTGGTTTCACAATCCATATTTAAGTATCTTAATTCTTGCTGTTCCACAGGTAACTAATCCAGGCCAGGCTGTGTCTCCTTACAAGGACTCGAAGGCAACGTCGTAGTTGGGATTGGCCTCGTGGCGCGTGCGCATGAATTTGGCATGGATGCGGGCATCCAGGGCCGTGGCCTTGACGGCATCATCCTCGGCCACCAGGTTGCGCCACTTAAGCAGATTGGCGTAGCGCTTCGCGTCCAGCTCGTACTTTGGATCCAGCGTGTACTGGAGGGCGGGGAATCGCTCGAACCACGGCCAAATCATGTAGTCCACAATGCCGATCTTGTCGCCGCCAAAATAGGGAGTTCCCCGCTTGATGATCTCCTGCTCAAAGACATCCAGCGCCGTCTCGAAGTTCTTGATGGCATCGCCCGGTGGATTCTTGGTGAAAAACACTGGGTAGATGGCACTAACGGCCGGGGCCAGACGCTCGATCAGTATCCGGTCCAGCGCCTTCTGCAGTGAATCCTTGGGGAAGAGCGAACGCTCACCGGGATACTGCTCGTCCAGGTACTCGGCAATCACCAGGGACTCCACCAACGCCGGTTGACCCGGCAGATGTGCCAGCTGGATGGCCGGCACCTTGCCCAGCGGACTGTAGTCGCTGTACCACTCCGGCTTCTCGCTAAGATCGATGTACACCGAGTGGTGCGGTATCTTCTTGGCGGCAAGCACCAGGTTAACGCGCTGCGAGTACGGGCAGAAGCGCATCGTGTAGTAGCGCAGGACGCCGTCCTCGGGCAGTTCCGGCTTGGGCGAACCTGTTGGAATGGGCATGGACGCGAGTGGTTCATGAGTGTGCTTTGACGTCAGCGTTAACGGAAAGTTTTCAAATTGAAATGTGTGTATATCTGCAGGCGGGTCGCGGAATTACCGCTTTCGCGATGCTTGCAGATAAAACTATGGAATCAATGGCCAACTATTTGCCCCGTCACTATCCCGGTGACCTTCAGGTGCTCCCGCTGCCGCTTACCTCGCTTAAAGTGCTTTTGCGGCAGGGCCATTCTGTTGACGATTTTCAGATAGTTCCTTAGACGAGAAATGTTTGTAAAAGCTTCCAAGCGAATGATACAAAAATGGAAATTTGGAATTCCTTTTATACTGGCAGCGACGGCAGTGCTGTCACTTTGGCCATTTTTTGTGATAATTTTTAAACATTAACTATGCGGATATGACACTACTTCCATTAAATGAGGAAAATCTTGGCTTTCTTCGGGCAACCCTGCATCTTGTCACCTTGCTCGCAAGGAATAGTGTTATGCGTCATTTAAAGAATGACTTTGTTTAAATATTGGAATAAAGAAATTCTGTTCAAAAAATAATTCACATGTTTTGGTTTATCTAGCACATAAGGTTTTTCCCCAGGTCGCCAAAAAACCCCATGATCTGGGAGCACCGACAAAATGGCTACCATTGCGTCAGCACTGTCTATAGTTATCGACAACGCAAGCGATAAGTGCGAAAAAAATTTAAATTTAAACCTGCGGTCGTTAACATTTAATTTTATTTTTAAAGTATTTTTTTTTATAATAGCTTTATTTGAAAATACTGGGTAAAGAGAAAGTTACAAACATTATCTATCTATTGCTTTTTCTTAAAAATGTTCGTTTTCGAAACAATATGAGGGAAATTTTCAGAAACGCAGCTCAAGTAAATTTGATTTGCTATCACAAGAAGTTTTTCATATGTACGACTGGGTGCTGAATGCTCGGGTGGCCTTTCATAATAATCACTCCAACCTTGCGCGCTTGGCAGCGTGGCTGAAAGAGAAATAATGAAACGGGTTTCGCATTACTCACATATAGAACTCACTAGAGCATATTGTAGTCTGCAGCGCCAGCACGACGAGATGCCATATACTTGGCGTGGGTTTTCCCATCTAAATAGAAGCATTTTACAGCCTCATCCTGGAGCATTAAGTCGCGCCACTTAAGCTGCAAAACAGGTCAAGGTAAATCAAGAGTAGGATAAGAAACTCCTTAAACGCACCAGAGTTCCGAAACGATCCGGACTCAAATCGAAATGGTCGCCAAGGCTGAATTTCAAGGCTGAAAAGCGCTCGCACCAAGGCCAGATCATATAGTCTAGCATACCTGGGGCGGCGCCGCCAAAGAACTCTGTGCCGCGCTGTTTCAGTTCCTCCTCGTAGGTTTCGAGCCCGGCATACAGATCGGTGTCGCCCAGAGTGGCGGGATTGTCGTGGAGTACCAGTCGATAGAAGGCGTTGATGAACTGGCCGAAGCGCTCGACGAGTATCTTTTCCTGGGCCCTCTTCAGCGGATCCTTGGGATATAATGGGGCCACCTCCGGGTACTTCTCGTCCAGATAGTCGCAAATAATCAGCGACTCGATCAGCACGGTATTTCCATGTTCGCCGACCAGCTCTAGTGCTGGCACCTTCGAGGTGCTGCTCACCTGCGGGAACCACTCGGGCTTCTCGCGCAGATTGATGTAAATAGGGTGATAGGGTATTTTCTTGGCGTCTAGCACCAAGTGCACGCGGTGTGCATAGGGGCAAAAGCGCATCGAGTACAATTTAAAGACGCCATCGTCCGGGAACACAGGTTTGGTGGAGCCTGCAGGTAAGTGGTGTGTTAAACTCTATTTTGGGAGTGTCTATAACCAATCTTACCCGTGGTCAGATGCTCGGTATCGCTCATTTTCGGAGAAAAAATAATAACAAAGTTTACACAACTGTTTAGTTTTTTTTTTTATTTTTGCTGATTGGCTATCGAATTGTGACAACAAAAGTTATGGCTGCTGTGTGACCGCATACAAGTAAATATACCAAGAAGATCATCGAGATCGACCTACAATTTTCAAGTTTTGTTTAAATACGCCCCTTACCTTTTATTTTAATTTTGTTTAAAATTTTGCACAAGTTTTCTATCATAAACTATTAAAATATTTTAAAAATTCATCGGAGCATCTGAGTGGCGGTTCGAAGTTCTGGAACCTATCGGCATGTAAAAATACCGATTTGAAAATCACCCTAAAAATACCAAAACATCCATCGAACGGCCAGTCTAGCCTAGCCGCACCGCTTATCGATAGTCATCGCCTGCTATTGTTATAAAAAAAATTTGTTAAGTTGCGGATTTTTTGTGTTGGCGGTGCGTGCGAAAGTGAGATGGCTGCGGCGGCATATGTTTAACCCCCCTCGTGTCCGGAGAATGTTTACACTGAGACCGTCCCTTGCGTAATTGTGCCCGTGTTGGCGTTGTTGCTGTTGGTAGCGTCCGACGTCTGCAGTCCGTGCGAATTTTGCCGCTCCGTTCCGGATTTCTGTGTTAATCTGTTAATCTGAAACGTACTTGACATTCGGTGCTATCGCGACCGCGCCTTTAATCCCACGCCCACCGCATTAGCGCCATCGCTCTACGTATAGTGTGCAGTCCGCCGGAGCAGCAGCATCATCCATCCCATCCCCGCGCTGCACCAAATCTGTGAATTGATAAATACAGCCGTGTGTGTGTGATGTGCTAAACAGTCCGGTAAATCCACGGGTGAGTTAGAAGTCGCTATTTTAATCACTGCCGTTCGTAATACTTTAAGTTAAGTTTTAGTATTGAAAATGCATGCGACCGGCCCCCCACCTGCCCCCTTCTGCCGTCTTCCGCCCCCTCATGTTATATTTATAGCGGTAAATTTCCATGTGCGAGTGATTTTGACACCCGCTCACACACACAGGCAGGGCAACATGCACACGTAACTACACAAGCATTCAGCACGTTTTTATGCTATTTTCGAGCATAATACTCATACTCAGTGAACATTTCTGATACATAATTTAGCACAACTCCAAATGTTATTTCCACTCGTTATCATTGGAAGCCTAATTACGCAAAATCAGAGGAGTTAGTAGCAAATAGCGGGGGAATGCTTATCGGTCCAGTGGCGCGGTTATCGAAGCTATTTTCGGGACGGGGGTCAAATCTTTTTTTGGGCAACTTGGTTTTGAGCCAAGTATAGAAAGCTAATTGAGAGCAAGGCTAATTTTATGCAAAATAGAACACACATTTAATAAGTTATATTTTTACAAAAATTTATTACAAAATTTTGAAAGTCTTTCCACGATATAAGAAAATGAATTCCGATTATTTCTATTAGTTTTCCTTATATAAATTTCCTGTTATTCCCAGTGGGCTGTTTTTTTTTTTTTAAAGGAAAACCTTCCCCCGTCATTTAAGCCGCCACTGTTATCGACACTGACCCATATATCAACATGTGTTTCTTTCGCACTTTCGGCTGCTCTTCGTGTTGATATTTTCAGACGTGTGGGAGGCGGCGGGCGGTGAATCATAGATAATGGTGCTGGCCAGCAGCAGTATCCTTATCGGCCGGTAAGTTCTTCATTGACCACACACCGCCAAATCAATTATTCATGAGGCAGTGCAATTTGCAATGCACTATTGTCCACTTGCCCTGCGCAATATGCAATTACAAGCAAATTGCAACCTGGCGCCGTCACCGGAGATGATGATATACGGAAAACAAACAATTCTTTAGTTTACTACGATACGACGACTATCGTTCCAATGCCCCCGAATGAATTATTTATCGCCTATGGCCAGCCCTTCAACATCAGTTATGTGTCAGTCGCGTTGCCCGCGCTGTCGCATATTAAAATCCCGAGTCGAGCCACGTAATTCAGCAGTCGGCGAGCGTGGCAAGGTCAGAGCCTCGTCCCGGAGTCGATCAGATCCGTAACGCTCCGACGTGATCGACCTCTGCAAAGTCTGGGTTCAAGCGCGGAAGCGCTGAGCATTTAACCCTCTAGAACCGGGCTTCCATGCGGTGGTCACATGGCCAAAGGTCTCAGTTTTCGTATCTCTCTCGAAAAACAAAAGTCTGCTGAAATTTCACATTAAGCTTTGGGCCAGCGATTACCTGGCTCACCGAAAATGAACAAAGATAATGCAGAAATATGTGCGTGCTAGCGTTCCTTTTACTGATACATACATATGTACGTGCGTACATATGTTTGTGTTTTGTAGGTATAAGATATATCTTTCGTTTGGTTGTTTGACTGAAGTTCTCGACATGAAATTCACAGGTAAAAGATAAATTGCTTGGCAGGTAGCGAGCATATCGTGAGTGTAGATGTCTGTGTGAAATTTCAGGCCGACGCAGTAAAGATTGCGTCAGCTCAAGGTATGTACATAAGGGTATATAAATCGTACGAGAAGCTTAGCATGCTACTTTTCAGGTCGTTAAATTGAGATTATATGTGATATTTAATAGTGTCGAGTCAGAACCCCAAAGGCTGGCTACAAGGTTCCAAAAGTGGAGATATCATGTTGAATTTAATTAAATGACTCATCATTATAAGCCCGTTTATCATTTGTACTTTGAGCGACACCCTGCTAAATGTTTGTTGTGATGCGAGTATGGCATGCTAAAATTTGATAGAATAAATAATCGATATATCACGTGAAATTTATTTCAATTTATTGACTCATTCAGCCCATTTATCACTTGTCTTCTCTTTCGTGTAGAAGATATCATGCGAAATTTGATTATGCCGACCACTCATTATGTGAAATGGGTTTACTGAAAATTCAGTTCACTTCACGCCACGCGCAGCTTGATTTCGCAGAATAAACATTATGTAGACCGAACTGGAGATTTCATGTGAAATTCAATTATGGTGACTCAGCATTGAGCTTCCAGACTACATACATACTTATGTTTGAATTTCACCATTTTGCACAATAAGGGCGGCGCATGAAATTGAATACTGAAGATATCATGCGAAATTGTACACTGCAAGCTAAACATATTTGTGAAATTGGTTCCAGGAAATATGAGTTCTCTCAATTTGAGTCTCGCCCAACATGCCATTTTGAGAGTGATTTTACCAACTAATCATTATGTAGAATGAACTGAAGATATCATGTGAAATTGTATCAGCAATTATGCCAGAAACTTGACTTGAATACTCCGTGTGAAATACAATAATGACGAGTCAGCTTAAACTGTACAAGACAGCACCTGAAATTTAAAACTGTTGATGTTATGCGTACCATTATTTAGCCGACTAAGAATGTAGACAGAAGATTTCAGGGTCTACCGAAAGAATTGAATTTCAGTCTAGGAGAACAATATCTCATGCAAAACACATTTCCATTCCACCAGCCTACAGCCTGAGATTGTAAACAGAAGTCCAATCGATTAGGCTGTAGGATACTATTCGAACTGACTCAGCGAAATCCATTTCGGTTACGTTAATTGACTAGACCCAAAAAAATAGAGGTATTAATAAATAATGGTCTATTATTCCACAAAGTTTAGTAGCTCTTGTGTATTTTTAACAGCAGCTGCTTCTTAAAGCTTATTATCAAGTATACATACATATGTACGTATATAACGATTGTTCAAAACAAATAACCAAAGCATATGGTATTTCTTTGGAATTGATAACAATATCTTGTAAATGTTTATTAATTTATAGGGAAATGTATTTGGATTTATTTGTAAATTATAAATAAACAAATACCAAGCTTTTTACTTTTCTCCAAGCTAAGGAGATTAACGTAATTATGACATTTGGTTAGTTTAATAATTACAATTTAAAATATACATACATTAATATTTATACAAAACTAATACCAAAAATCTAATATTTACTTTTATTTAATTTAATGGACATGCCTAATATAAATCTACAGTTTAAAGTATAAATACAAAATTCGAAATGATTGGACATCGTCTGGTTCTGGCGCAGTTTGGTTAGCCATGGTTCCCGATCTGCCACGCCCTCAATGTGGGCACGCTTTAATGTGCGATGTTTGTAACGTGGGTACAGACGGACGTACGTATGTACCGTCAATCGACCAACTATGAAACTGGCTTATAAATCGAACCGCCAGCGACGCGCGCCGCTCAGTT
Source organism: Drosophila seguyi (assembly GCA_008042675.1). Taxonomy (NCBI): domain Eukaryota; kingdom Metazoa; phylum Arthropoda; class Insecta; order Diptera; family Drosophilidae; genus Drosophila; species Drosophila seguyi. The sequence continues at coordinate 83,062 of VNJU01007658.1, read as the reverse complement.
GCGAATCGTGTGCAAAGCTCGTCAGTGGTTCGGATCGCGGATCGGTTCGATTCGGTTCAGTATCATATCTAATTGGAAGGGTTCCTCGACCAGGGTACGACCTCAATCAGTGTTATTTTAACGTTTTGAAAATCATTTATTATCAATGAAAGTGAATTTAATTGATGCCTGCCTGCTGCTCCTGCTTTGGGGTTTAGCGAGAAGTTTGGCATTGGGGGCGACATAAAACCGAACTCGTTAAACATTTTTCTCCCAGTGATTTCATTAAAATCACGCGAACAGAATTTAAATGAGGCTTGATTACAAACAACAAAGTAAAAAAGAGATAACAAAACTAAAATACGAATGAAAGCAGTCAGTCAGAGTCAGTCAATGGCGGCACCACTTGACCAATTGACTCAGTTTGCGGGATTGATTGGGAATATTTGTCGATGAATTGTGCCTGATCTGATTTAGGGAGTATAAATTTGGAAAATGCCCAATAAAAATTGCAGGCGAATAATAATCAGAACTTGCCGCGCTGATTCGGTGATTGATTTTTATTGCCGCGCAGCAAGCGATGGCAGTTAATTTCCTCAACAAGTGCAAAGCCAACCTCAACCTTTGACACTCAACCCCTTTTCACCTTGAGGAGCGATGGCGACGCGTGTCCTTGTCAATGCCACGGCACGGGTGCAATGACAGCCGCCCACTTCCTGCGACCTTGACGCTACGCTCCTTTCTCTACCTTCCCGCCTTGTGCAAGCCAACAATGACGTTTCTATTATTATTGTGCTTGGCTTTCGCTTTTATTAAGTCGATAACCGAACGAACACCTAACCAACCTAACCAACCCAACCGCCCACGACTAGTACTTGCCTGTGTCGTAAATTTTCGCCAAAGTTTTATCAATAAATTGAATTTCAATGCAGGACCGTTGAACTAACTGCCCAAGTTTGTGGCATTAATGCGCAATTGCAAAATTGTCTGAGTCCCAAGCGCGCCCAGTCTAGCAACAACAAGTAGTTAGAGCCACCACTATCCTCTCATCGGATAACAATAACAAAGTCATTTTCAGTTTGTGGTGGGAAATTGCCACTATTTCCTCGCTGAAATCTTTTGGCGCGTGCCATTCGTTGTAACCGCCTCGAAGAAGCCGCATGGAATCGCTGGCTTCTTCACCTCCTCTCCGGGAGCCGAAACTAGTTAGTCATCGTTAGTTGACAGTGGTAAAGACGGTGAAATTATGTAACTATCATCTATCTATATAATATAGAAAATAAAAAAAAAATATAGATAGAAAAAAATTAAGCCCATGCGATATGGGATTGTAAACTTTGTGTGATTTGAAATTTAAATGATTTGATAAGACAAAGGAATGTCAAAGCAAGGCGGTTTTAGTATTGATAAAGGTCTAAAGACTTCAAGTGGATTTAACTACTGTGGTGATTGTGCAAATAATGTTATTTTATTGAAAAAATCTTCAGTTCAGAGTTTTGAAAGGCTAATCAATTTGATTTAACTTTGCCTTAAACCTGTTTTGATTGCTCTTCTGGCTTAAGATGATTTATTTATTCAATTTAAAGACACATGAAATGATCTATGTCCCGCTTGTCAAAAACAGAACATGTCTTTTTTTACCATTCGCAAGCAAATGCAGCGAAACTCCCCATTTATGGCGATCTTGGGCCACCTGAATCCACTCTGCTGTGCTGTGGCTGTGGTCTGCGGTCGCTGGGATCTATATTTGGAGGTGTCGATCCGATCCACCAACGAACGATCTTGAACTTCCGCTTTGGTTCGCTGACTATTTTGGTTATGCAATGGTTTTGGGTATGGGCAACTGGCTTTTGTAAGTGCCCCACAGCGGATCGCTGGCCGAATGAGTGTGGGATGTGGGATGTTGACGAGGTTCTGGCAGTGAGCTCTCCATAAACGATCATTTGTAATCAGATCAGACTTCTGTGTGTTGGTGTTCTCACTGTACTTGTACTGGTTTTTATTATTTAATAATCCCCGATGACTTTGTTGTTACATTTCAGACCAATGTAGGCGCGCATATTGAAGACTAACTGACTGGTGGATATATAATGATAGCTGGACAGTAAAAGCCCGAAAGTACGAAGAGAGTCAGAAGAGTTCTTACCTTAGTCAAAGGAGTGCAAGTGGAAGCGGAAGCAGACTCGTTGGAAGATGGCGCGTCACATTATGGCCGTTTGTGTGGTCTGCCTGCTCTGCGCACACCGCCTGCACTGCCAGGATCATGTCGAGACCCTCCTAGGTCCGGCCATGGTAATGGTGCACAGTGAAGCTCTACCGCTTAATGCCCGCGTTTACACGAACCCGAGTCCCTCCAGTGAGACCACCGATCGGCTGCAGCAGCGCTCCGTTGCTGGCGACGACGACACCCCCAACTACAGCACCAGCCCGCCCTCGAGGAGACAAAAGCGCCACACTGGCCACGACCATGGCCATGGCGATTCCGACTCCCGCCTTCCGCAGATTACCCAGTACTATCTCGAGAAGCTGATGGTCCAGAGCAAGCAAATGGACAGCAGCAGTTTCGAGGGTTTGCTCCAGCAACTCAGTCTCCCATCGCTGGTCAGTGGAGAGGGAACGGAAGGAACTGTAAGTTAGCCTACCTTCTCGGATTTAATTGCTATCTGTTATGGTAATTAACTTATTCCTAATCGCTGTTCTTCCTCCTTCCGCAGTGCGTGCCAGCTAGTCGTCTTGTGCATCATGTCCAGCCTCACGATCATCATCATGATCACGACGAGGAGGAGGAGGATCACGATCACGAACAGCAGCAGCAACTGAACAACTGTACGTTAAACAACAATGGCAGCAACTCCAATGTCGTATGCACATCCCTGCTCAACAACCACACCCACCCGCTTGGGGAGAAGGTCCAGAACTTTACGCTCAGTGAAAGGGACGTGCTTTATTTGTGTCCCGTTCTCCTGCATGAGCTGAAATCGCAGAGCGGAGGCTGTATAGAGCCGGCGATTCTCTTCGAAATCGACACGACCGAAAAACTGCTGGAGACTGAGAAGGATAAGGACATCTTCTACGGTGGGTTTGATCCCTTTTAATTTACTGAATTTTGACAATATCTTGATATATCGGTTGCAGTGTGGGTCTACGCCTTCATTTCGGTGTTTGCCTGCGGCATACTTGGCTTGGTGGGAGTGGCCATCATACCGTTTATGGGCTCCCGGTACTACAAGTACATCATCCAGTATCTGGTGTCGCTGGCCGTGGGTACGATGACCGGCGATGCCCTGCTGCACTTGCTGCCCCATGTGAGTAGAGATAATTCCCCCGCTTAACCCTATCAGTCGGCACTCGTACCCAATATTAAATTTGTTCTTTTCCTGATAGTCACTGGCAGGCCAGGATGAACGGGGCATGATCATGAAGGGGCTGGGCTGCCTGGGCGGCATCATTTTCTTCTACGTCACAGAGCACGCGCTCACCATGATCTCGGAGTGGCGTAAGAGCGTGGAGAAAAAGGAGACAAAGAAGCCGTCCCGAGCAAAGGTGATGCGGGATCCCGACTCCTCGGTAAACAACTCTGTGGCCGGGGACAAGATGTGCAAGCAGAAGTACAGCTCGTATCCGTACTGCTACGACGAGATCACGATGAATAACAAGCAAAGCGAGTGGATGCATTTGCCGGGCGATGGCGTGAGCTCGACGGCTGGCGCCGGCGGAGATGCTGCTTCCGCTTCGGAGCTCCGCAATGGTGTGGTAGATCACGATGGCTCCGGCGACATGGCCGCCGCTGCAGAGTCGCTGCTCTCTACGCTGCACTCGAACTGCGTGGAGATGAACCACCACAATCACAAGCATAACAGCCACCAACAGCACGAGGGGCAGGACAACAACACCATTGTTACCGATCTTGACGGAAATGCCGTGTACGCCACGAACAGCGCCAAGGAGTCGGACGGGCGGAACGATCATGTGACTGTGATCCTGCGGGAGCACGAGTCCTCGCATCATGGCCATAGCCATCGCCACGGACACGTCCACTCGCCACCGGAAACGCTGAGCGCCGTGGCCTGGATGATAATAATGGGCGATGGGCTGCACAACTTTACTGACGGCATGGCCATAGGCGCGGCCTTTGCAGAGAACATTGCCGGCGGCTTCTCCACCTCGCTGGCCGTATTCTGCCATGAGCTGCCGCACGAACTGGGCGACTTTGCCATCCTGATGAAGGCGGGCATGTCAGTAAAGTCGGCCGTCTACTACAACCTGTTGACGGGCGTCCTGAGTTTTATCGGCATGATTTTCGGCATTGCCTTTGGTCAGTCGCAGGACGTGGCCCAATGGATGTTTGCCGTGGCAGCGGGTCTGTTTATCTACATTGCCCTGGTCGATATGGTGAGTTTAAAATACCTTTATACCTAATTAATAACATATTTTAACTAATTTCTGTTTTATTTTGGAGATGCCGGAGATCTCGGCCTCACACAAGTCGCTGGGCCAGTTTCTGCTGCAGATTTTGGGCATGCTGAGCGGAGTGGGGATAATGCTACTGATTGCCCTCTACGAGGGCGATCTGATGAGCGTGTTTGGCACGACGGGATCGGCAGGAGCCGGCTCTTACCAGCACGCGCATTGATCACACACACACAACTGAAATTGTAACCAACTGCAGCGAATCTTGTAGAGTGTATTATGTGAATTGCAGCGAATATTGCATATTAACTGCATTTCCTTCCGCCAGGCCGTCACAGGACCTCTTGAATTATTATTATTTTTTGTATAATTTGATTAGATTGTTGTTTACCTTAGTCCACAGAGTTAAAAGCCACACAGACACACACCCCCTGGGGCATATTTGCAAACGCATTTGTTATCCAGTTTATGAAACACACAACTACAAAACTCGTTTTCGTTCCTAATTTTCTGCAACACTGAATTGCTTTCGAATCGATTTACACCCGCGATTAAATGTAAGATGTCTTTAAATTGCATAGGATATAAAGTGATCTTGAAATTGGAAGAAACCAATTGAAATGGATTCCGAACAAAAAACACAATAACAGAGAACGGAGTATATGCATGGCCGGATATGAAAGCTCGGTCCCGGTATCCATTAATTACCGATCTTATATACACACTGAAAGCAGAACCTAATAATTACGATATCTGCATATATTGTAGAATATGTATACAAATATAGTTTTTGTATTTTGTAGTTTAGGGTGCGCGCACGTTTACTTTATGCGAGTTTAACATTCGAAGGAAGCCAAGAATTAAGACAGATGTCATGTCCGACTGTTATGATTTCTGACAGTACTTAACGACTTCAAGGAACTATCCATAAAACCCATTTAAGCTTAATTTATTATCGTATTTGTAATGAATTGAAAATATTATTGAACTGCACGCACGCTCATGCATCATTTAATTATTCGCTACGCCATGTAGCGCCTTCGTTTAATTATGATTTTGTAATAAAAACAAGCTAAAACATATTCAGTTGACTTGTTAATTTATTTTGAGTTATTATCCTTCCTTATTTTCGCACACACAACTAACACATGTAAGTGATTGTGATTTATAAAGAAGTAAACTAACTAAAACACATTTGTAAAATTGTGCGACTTAATGAAGGAACCAACACAAGACACTGGCACTCGGATCTGCACACGGAGCTATCACTTAAACTGAGCAACTAACAATATTTTATAAAGCCCACACTATATTGTATATGCTAAGGAGGCAGTAAAACCTATTATAATGCTAGCTATAAGCTCTACGAAAACTACTAACAGGAAATGAAAGATATTTGAAAACAAAAGAACACAAACAATTTAGAAGTAAACATATACACACTGTGCTAAAGGAACTTTGAAGAAACGGATGGAATACTACTACTTTGGTGATATCACGCAAAAGGCAATTGAAACAACTAACGAAATAATTTTACAATAAATGTATTGATAAACATGTATGGGTATGATATGTATGATCGTATGTAAGTCGTAAAAGTGTGCACCAGCACACGCAAATGACGCGTATTTTGCTACAGTTTTGTTTATTTTGTAACGGAACTAAACACTTTTTAAATTTTCAAAAATAAATGTTTTTCCACCTCAACGTCATAAAAAGAATGTCTTTAAGTGGGCACAACAAGATTGTAAGAATGGTGCTAAAACGAGGTAAAGTGATTTATGTCTGTTGGGTCAAAAAAACAGGTTGACTTTTAAATTAATAATGTAATAATTACCTATTAATTAGCTCTTTCTCGCTGGAGGGATTAGAAAATACTACGCAATGGAAACGTTGCATAATGTACATTAAAATGGTATTTTTCAGTAGCACACAAAAGTGATACATTCTAGTATACATCTCTGTGGACGGATGGTATATTTTATCGGACAGGACGCGGTCACACTGCCGTGCGGTTGTCAAATTAAAATTTTGAGATGCTGCCAACATTTTGCAAATTCCTGGCCATATTCTGCATCCTGGCGTGGCAGACCCATGCGACTGGCAACCTGAGTCCCGGGGCAGTCGGCGTCCACAGGCGCTTCGAATACAAGTTTTCGTTCAAGCCACCATACCTGGCCCAAAAGGACGGCACCGTTCCGTTCTGGGAGTACGGGGGAAGTAAGTAGACGCGGCGCAGCAGCTCCACGTCAGTTGTTTTGGCCCACTCGCTGCCTCTGGCCGGCCGCGAGTGCGAGCGAGATGGCGCGCGTCGGCGGCGACCCAGCAGCAAAGTGTACACGCAGGCACTTTGTTTGGGTTTTAATTTTAGCCATGATTCGTGGTGTTGCCACAACTTGTTGCTCATTATACTGATAGTTTCCGTTCCCGATCCATTGCAGATGCCATCGCCAGCTCGGAAAGTGTGCGCGTGGCGCCGTCGCTGCGTTCGCAGAAGGGCGCCATCTGGACGAAATCGCAGACAAATTTCGACTGGTGGGACGTGGAGATTGTCTTCCGGGTGACGGGCCGTGGCAGGATCGGAGCCGATGGTTTGGCCTTCTGGTACACCACCGAGAAGGGTGACTACAATGGAGCGGTGTTCGGATCCTCGGACCGCTGGAACGGACTGGCCATTATCTTCGATTCGTTCGACAACGACAACAAGCACAACAATCCCTACATTAGCGCCGTGCTGAACGACGGCACCAAGCTGTATGACCACGCCAATGACGGCACCACCCAGCTTCTGAGCGGCTGCCTGCGTGACTTCCGCAACAAGCCCTTCCCCACGCGAGCGCGCATTGAGTACTACAACAACGTGCTCACCGTCCTCATCCACAACGGGATGACCAACAACAACGACGACTACGAGCTGTGTCTGCGCGCCGACGGCGTCAATCTGCCCAAAAACGGTTACTTCGGTATCTCCGCTGCCACCGGGGGATTGGCCGACGATCACGATGTTTTCCACTTCCTGACCACGTCGCTGCACGCCGCCGGCCAGCTGCAGGAGCCTCCCAAGGTGGACAACCAGGAGAAGCTGACGCAGGAGTACAAGGAGTACCAGGACAAGCTGGAGAAGCAGAAGCAGGAGTACAAGAAGGAGCATCCGGACGAGGTAAGCGTTGCTGCTGTTGTTGGCTGCCACGACGACACCAACACTGATAAAGCACTCTCAAGCTAGACAGCTTATCGGCGCCACCGAGATAATCGTCACTAATCGAAAATTCACTTATAGCACAAAGACGAAGAGGATTGGGAAGAATTCTACGAGTCCGAGAACCAGCGAGAGCTTCGCCAGATCTGGCAGGGACAGAGCCAGATCGCCGATCATCTACGCGAACTGTCGCGCAAGGTGGATGAGATTATCGGCCGCCAAGAGACCACCTTATCACTAGTCTCACGCAACGCTGGACAGGCTGTGCCGCAGGCGCCGGCTGCTGGCGGAGTGCAGCAACCGTTGCCAGTGGGCGCCGTCAGTAGGTCGGATGTGGATCTGCTCCTCACCAACCAGAATGTGCTGCTCTCTTCGATTCGCGAGATTCGCCAGCTGGTGGGCGATATCAATGTGCGCACTGATAACATTCAAACGAATCAGAAGCACGCGCCTACAGCCCAAATCCAGTCCTCCGGCTATGATGTGCAAACGCTCATAGCCGAGATGCGCGACGGCATGAATCAGGTCAAGCAGGGCATCACCCACGTGGGCCAGAGGTAAGGAAAACTATAGTTTCCGTTTTGCAACTAGATTTTAGTTTAACAGGAGAATTAGGCTTTTATAAAAGATCATTTAACATTTTTGTATAGTTCTTTATAATATTAACAATTAATTATTAAGATACATTTTTTTTATTTTATTCGAGGAACATCAGGGTAACATATATACAAATAATTCCGTGTGTAACATAATACAATTCAGAATCGTGATCAGTTGTAGGAAAATCTAATAATAAATTAATGAATAAATTCTTTAAAATAAGGCACTAATATAAATTTGTAGGTTATATTAAATAGAAATTCATAATTAAATTTATTATATTTAATGATTATCAGTAGTCTGTAGGCATCAGGAAAAAATTTTTTATAGGTATTTCCCTCGTACTCACACATTTAATATAATTTAATGCAAATTTCTTATTTTACTTTTCAAATATGTACTTTTAAGTTTCAACAGAAAGACAATGCCTTTTTATTTCTAAATGGTCTATATACAAAATCTGCATTTTTAAAAAAAATCCTTTGAGTGTAAATATATATTTAATATAAGAAAAGTGACTTTTATGACTTGTATTTAAATATTTCACATATCTCTACTAATCTTCTCTTCTTTATTTTACAGATTGGGAGCGCCACAGGGCGCAGCGCAGGTGGCCAATTGTCCCACTGGCAACTGCGTGGGCGTTACTTTGTTCCTAAGCGTAACCGTGGTGCAATTGCTGCTAGTATTTATCTACAACATCTTCAAGTGAGTAGTCGAAGACCGATTTACTCCGATTTTCCGACTAATACCTTTTCATTGCAGAAACCGCAGCGAAGCACAAGCGAAAAAGTTCTACTAGGCAAGATAAATAGCGTCGTTCGGGGATCGTAGCCAGGAACAAGCAAGCACACAAGCATACACCACCACACAACATCCACACACCTGACTCTAGGCAGCAACTAAGTTTAGATGAAATGAAGGATTAAGACTACTGCGTGGCACGTGTACTACGATCGTTTTTCTTATCGACGTTTTGTTTGATCAGTCAGATCCTGAATCTAAATTAAATTCGTTACTTAATTAAAAAAAAGCAAAAGAAACAAGAAATTTGAACAATGCATAAGCCTCATGACAATGCCACGCAATACAAATGAGAAAAGATACGAAGCCACAAGACAAACTTCCCTCTAGTAATAGCCACAAGATGATGTTTTTTATCGTTGTAGAAAGTCAAGTTTAAATTTTCACTTCATTCTGTCAACTCTGCATATCAGCAGACATATTTCTATATACAAACAAGGGAAAACGAATTCCACACAAAAAAAATAAACATAAAAATCGTAAAACAAAAGAAAAATATGAAAATTCCGTAAATTTAGTACATTTTCTATAATAAAAACGTATACCTTAGGGTTGAGTGAACTGAAATTGGCCACAGAAATAGAAATCTTTACATTTTCTCGCGCTATATAGACTCCCAACAGAACGTGTTTAGCCAGCTTTTTGTTGTTATTTAGCCTGAAAGTGAATTTATGTAAGAATAATAATGAGGATGGAACTATGTCTCACTAGGTTTTTGTTCGATGCAAGGAGGTTTTTATACTGAATAATCTTAATATACCTACTGATAAATTATAAAACAATTGAAGCGAAGTGTGTTTTTATATATATGTTGTCCATTCCAGTCTCGATAGAACTGTTTAAACTGAAAATAAAAATCAATTTATAGAAAAAAACCCCTAACAAAAGTCTCTCTTTAACTGTCTAACTTTATCGCTTTATTTTTTTTTATTTTTATCTTCCGCCCCCTTCAAAGCGAACTTATTTTCGCTGTAAAAGTTTATTTCTCCGAAAGTCCTCGTAAGCATAAACTAGACTCCCTGTCAGTTGTGCTCCCATCCTTTTGCCGATGACAATGCGGCAAAAATGGCGCCACTTGGTCGGGAGGAGTTGGGTGAAAATCTGGTGAACTTTGGCCATCAAATCTAACTGCCATTGGTGGCATTGTAGGCAAGTCGTCCCTGTGGTTTGGTTACCCCTTCCATCCCGCGTGTTGAAGCTGGGAAAAACCCAGGAGAACTCAGCCAAAGATAAATGGACAGAAGCCAACGGCAGTCGCGGCCCATGTTATAAATTCACTCCGGCAGCGGGGAATGGGTTACGTGCGGGGTTTGAGCTACGCAGCTCTAGTGTGTGGTTGGATGGCAGCTCCGTTTATGTAATGCGGCTTCCTATGTACCCGGCACTGCGCAAGAGCAGGACTCCACTAAGGCCAGCCATTGGAATGGGGCTTTGAACGGCTATTAACTTTTTATAACAGCCAATCGGCATGCGACTCGCAAACACACACAAAATGGTTTATTTTTTAAGGGTTTCCCAGCGGGAACAAAGATGATGCACTGCCAAAAAAAATGAGATGGTTAATTTGTTATTATTTTAGTTTGTTTTGTATACATATATCAGACATTTACCTCTGGCTGGGAATTTTCTCCCTAAAGCTTAAATTAGTGTTAGCATTATAATAGAGATCTAGATATTTAAAAGTATTCACTTGTTAAATAATCGTATCTACAGAAACTTTACTTACTGAGGTGTTATATAAAAACCCACGACTTTGTATACATTTTAAACGCATTGATTTCAATTCAAATTATAATATTCAATTTTAATTTATTTAATTTAAAAGCTGCTAATATATATTCTCCGAAAACTTTTCTACATTTTGAAATTTAAATTGAAATTGCTTTGAATTAATTTATTTCAGAAAAACCTTAAAGACTTATATATTTCTCAGATGTCATGTTTTTATCGTTTTAAATATATCTAAATATAATTTTGTTTAAAGAAGACTTTAAGCTTTTAATTTCTTAGAAAATATCCAAATCTAATAAACTATTAAATAACTAATAGAGACTTTCAAATAGAAAGAAACCTAAATAAAGGAGGTTCATATAATTAATTATTTTCTACTTATTGTCATATCTTCCCACTATGGCAGTATTCGATTTTGTCCTATTTTAATAAAGCTTAATTTAAAAATCTGAAATCTAAATATTTTAAAATCTCGGGAGTAAATTAAAGTTGGAGTTAAACGAAGGAATTTTTATTACTTTTATATTTTTTTATTTTATGATCGTTTCTATATAACAATGATAAAGTGGTTATTTCCGAGATGTACATATACTACCTGGGGAGAAGACAACGGTTGAAAAGTTTTCAATTCAAAAGCAATAAGAGTCTAGTGAGAGTAAAGGACATGACATAAATGTTGGCATTTGAAAATGTATTTTAAAAATTTTATACGCTCAACATGTGTGATCTTAAGCACATCCTTTCCAATCCATTAAATCAACTAGATCGATTTGTTTCCACTCGAATCCGATCAACTCAGTGGCGTTTTAAAGGATAACCCTGAACTTTAATAATCCATATTGCATATTTACACATCTGTGGAGTTTCAGAGTTCACCACAATCCATTAGGAAATGAAATTCATAAGTTCCCGCTCCGCTTTCCAATCTTCAGGACCGACAGTTTGCGAAACATTTGCGAAAAACAGGGGAAATAAAATCAAAGTCAAAGTAGTTGCGATGTAACGGGGTGGATCTGGTCGGACTGGATGTATCAGTGTGTTGACAAATCCCCCGCCACATCCTTGCGAGGAGGAGCAGCAGCGGCAGCGTGACAAATGTTGCGCAAAAAAATGGATTACATTGCCATCGGCAGTCCCCGCCAGCCACCGAGCTACCCGAATATTTTGGAATGAATCATAAATTTCCATAACTGTCATCCGATCTGGGCAGATTTCTTCTCCTCGTCAGTTGCCAACCGAAGAAAGGGAATTAGCAGTCGCGGGATTACAAAACAAACATTGTTGCCAATCCGAAAATTGAATTTCGCTTCGTAATTTGCTAATGACCCGAACTGAGCTTAACGAGATTGAATGGAAAAAATAAGGGTTTATTTAATTATAAGGCTAGTGGATTTTTTTTAATATTTTATTTATTTTGTAGACTTGAAATCCAATTTTTAATTAAAGAAGCAATAAATTAAATATTATTGGTAGGTTCATTTGAACTTTTTTTTATTATACTCCTTTGCATTATTTCAAAAACTTTTGTTTTATTACTTTCCTTTTATAGTTCGTTGAAGTTTTTATGTGAGCTTTGTATAAGTTTATTACTGAATTGAATTTATCAGTTAAATTATGATCATCAAATATATATGTGCTGATTTCTGAATTTCCATTCCTAAGATAACCTAAGCTTGTATATCGTATTTCAACATTATGAGTTTGATTGCCCTTAAGAAAGTCGCATTTTAATAAAAAAAAAAATAATAATAATTTGATCAATTATCGTTTGAATATTTGAATATTTGTTGGTGAATTGTTACGATGACTTTTGATAGCTTGATGACTTTTAATAATGAAAGTCTTAGCTAAACTAGATCCAAGGGCTATACCTTCTTATTAAAGTATTCTTTGAATGTAAAAAGTTCACTAATTCGAGGTGATTTGTTTAGCGAATTTTTAATATTAATATCATCGTGAAGTTCTTTGCCTTTTATCGATTATGAATACTTGTTTTACACTTCCTAAACTTTAATTTTTAAAACTATTTTGATATTATTATGTTTTTTCTTAGTTAAAAAACTTAAATAATGTCTTATTAACTAATCCTTCAACGAGTAAATTACCATTGTTGATATTATCGTTAACATACTTATCAATCTACTATTATTACAATTACTCTCTACTATTTTTTGAATTGTATTCTTTAATTTTGCAGAAACTAAACTTGGTTTACGCGACTATTTATCTGCTTTTAAGTTTATTGATTGTTAAACAGCTTAATTTTTGAATATTTATTTTTAATATAAATTATAGGACTTTTATTCTTTTGTTTAGCAATATTATTATTCATTATTAATCTAAGGCCGACTAAATGTATTTCAAGAGATGTATTAGCCTTAAGTTAGTTTTTCGAATAATAAGATGAAAATGCATATTTTTTTAACTGATCAATCGAATATCACTCCATCTGCCTTAAATCGAATTTCAAAATTTCCATAGGAAAATTCCCTCCTTCCTATATCGGAGGACAATGGGAAAACTGCTCTTTGGATGCTGCTGGATGTTTGTGCAACTGCTTTAGTTTCTCGAGGCCATTAAGTCGCGGGTCGGCCGATGACAAAGGATAGTCCATTAGACACAAGTCACAATTCCATTGAACACAGGCCTCACCCCATTTATTGGCCTGCATCCTGCACTCGGCTTCTCCAGGACCCTTTGTGAATGTTTCTGCGAGTGAAACCAGAACAAAACTCGGGGCCTGGATAATATTTTGCGCTTTTTGGTATGACGAATCCACATGTCACACACGAATCGAATGGAGGACGGAGATCTGAGGGGCACCCCCGGCTCCTCATCCGTTTAGCGGGCAATCAAGCGTGTAGGGCAATTCAATAAGCCGGGAATGGGATGGGATGGAGTTCGCCTTGGAGAACTTTATCAACACCCATGTCGGCATTAGTTTTGTTTACAAACTTTCCGTTGCCTTTTTGACAGTTCGCCGGGGTGGTGGTGGACTGCGATCCGGAGTCACTTTCCCCCCTCCTCCCTCGGTCTCATTTCCCGGGGGTGGATTTTTGCGGGGATTTTTATTTATGAGCACTTAAATCGAAGCGCAAACTCAAATTGCACACTGCACATCTACATAAATATGCAATTGCGGGCATGTGAGAAAGTTGCCCCGCTGATAAATGATGAAAAAATTATAAATAAATACGGAATACAACATGACATATCCCCGACTCCATTGTTGTTCCGTGCCCATCCCTGACATGTCACCCCATCGCGGTCGCTTCTTATAGATGACAGTTCCCGATAATGGTGACATCAATTTGAAACTCAATTGAGCTCGCTCGGGGATCTCCTCCTTGATAAATGCTGTGCTATCAGCGCCGTTTATCGTATACGGGAACTGGGTGCGACAAGTCAGCGAATTGGAAACGGAATCGGACAGCCAACCCCCCAAGGTAATGGGTTCTATCTCTGCCTAGAATCCCTCTGCTCTCGCCTCTGCTCCTGCGCATCCTAGGGCTCGTCCTGGTCTTCATCTCTGGGGCGTTGCGAGCATTTTACATGTTTAATGCTCGCTTAATTGCTGACCCAGCCAGCGGGGCAGATCCCTCATTTCGGATAAGAAATCGTCTTCGAAACAGTGACATGTCAGCGGTATACAAAAAGTAAACTTTTTGGGGTAAAATTAAGTAAAGACAATTAATTTAGTTTTTGTAAACTTCACGAATGTAACTTGGTATTGGTTTGGGATTTATATCTTTGCAAGTCATATTAAAAGTTTAATCAATTTTGCGAAGCAAAATATAGAATATAATGGAATACACTTAACGATCTAAACCATTCTAAAATAAATACTACTATTTAATAATATTTTATATATATTTAATGTGTACATTAGGCTTCACTTATAGCTTCACAACGACTAAAATTGTTTAATTTATCAGCGCTCAGAGCTAGGAAACATGAATTCAAAATATTATTAAAACTCAATAGGGATTTCAATTAAATTTAGCCAATAAAAATGTTAATGCCTTCGCTCGGATATGTCAATAAATGGGAACTTTTAGCACACGTCGTATGGACGGACCACCTCCACTTGACACGACACCCCTGACTCCAAGCTGGATGCAATCCCAACCTCAACATGGCCATTAGGACATGTCGGAGCAGGGCATCGCCTGGATAAATAGACTGTTGAGTCATTAAACAATTTACGCAGCCATAAATTTACGCAATTTACTTAGTGCGCCAACACACATACATCCCGCAGGATGCCGAGTGTCCTGGACAGGGCAATAAAAAATACCCCTGTTCGTTCAGGCTGGGATCGAGCAACATTAACACATCTGGCCAGATACAAAGTGCGCCGGCCCGTCGCGTCGTCCGCCTGAGCGATTAACTTTTTGCATCCTTCACGCTTCGCTGGCCGAGTTAACCCGACATAATCATCAGCATCTCCATCATAACCTTCGTCCTGGATGGAGCAAGGACATGGCCCACGCGCCGCTTGTTTGCATTTTTATTGCCCCACGCTGCGAAGCCGGATGCGGATTTTCAGGATTGCCGCCGCTGCCTGAAATTTTAATGAAATCGTCATCAATTAAAATCTGCTCTCTTCCATGACCGTGCCCCCAGACGCCAGGGACAGTGACAATGGCGATGACACGGCACAACATACTTGGCCTGCTTTGAGTTCCACTGCGAGAAATATTAATGATAATTTATTGAACAAATTGGGTTCTTCAAAGGGTGTCTCGGCAATTGCAGTGGATTTTAAATCAATTTATATTACATTAAGATCATCAAGAATATTATATTTATTTCTATTTGCATGTTCATGTTTATTCATATATTTTTACAAATCCGAATATAAATGAGCTATTTTTGTATATACGTTGGCGATATATCTTAGGGCTAATATGCTTCCATTTCTATTCAAATATTCAGGCTCACAATTTTGAGTTTTATATATTTATACACAAATTTAAGAGTTT
Organism: Drosophila seguyi; assembly: GCA_008042675.1. NCBI lineage: Eukaryota > Metazoa > Arthropoda > Insecta > Diptera > Drosophilidae > Drosophila > Drosophila seguyi. The sequence goes on along the minus strand of VNJU01007658.1, from coordinate 67,354 downwards.
TTAAATACTAAAACCAAATAGGTAGTTTTTAAAAAAGAAGTTAGGAAGTAGAATTTGTACAACTAAAATACAAGTTTTTTTTTAATATTAAACACCGAATTCTCCGAATTTATGACATTATGATTTCAGTGCTGACAAATTTTCCCTATGCATTCTCCTTAAAATTATCCACATCTTTTTACGACCGAGACGTCCATCCCGGCACTTCCATGGGCTTAGCTCCGTCCCGGATTGGTTATGAGTTCCTTCGGCGCATAAGTCGCCGCACTCGTGCCTGGGATCGGGCTCAGCTATAAAAATAATTTGTGGCCAAAAATGCCTCTTCCCCATGCTCCGATCTCGAGCTCATCCTCATCTTCATCCGCACTCGAGTCCAAAGGGTAAGCAGAGCAGAGGATGAGCGTGCTGCCTGGGGACGCGGACGGCTGCCGGCAATTTGTAGTCGTTTGCTTGTTTTTCCAGCCTCGCCCTAATGGGTTTTCATAAATTTTTATTGTTCTCAATATAAGTTTTATTCTCGCCTTGTTTTTTGTAGTTATTGCCCGCATGCAAATGTCGTTTCGAGGGTTTCGACAGTCGAATTAGTGGGGAATTTGTCGAGGGACATTAAAAACAAAATTCACTCATTTTGGGTGAAACTTATGCAAGAATAAATTATTAAGCAAATCGAAATGTAGAGTACGGGTTTGTCTTGGGAATATTTAAAGTAAAGAAACGAATTGCTTTGTCTATTATTTTGTAATAAAATAATATACAAGTTTGTATATAAAATAGCTTTACAGAATAAACTAAACTGTGGGAAAACTTTTTAACATCAATAAAATACTTTCAAGTTGTTTATCAATGATTTTTTTAATATTTGGACCTTGTTTTACTTTTAAAATTAAAACGAAACTATGTTAAACAAAAAAAATTGAATTGAGTTGTTTTATTCAAAAAAATGCAGCAGGCAATTTAAAAATAATAAAATAATAACATAATTATGCAATTACAATCAATCCATCAAACACTCAAAATGTTAAGTATTTTGTGATACCTTTTCAAATAAGTTGAAAAATATATACTTAAATCTTTGAAGCTTATATTTCTGTATAAATAGTACGTTATTATTATTTTCTCTAGCAATAATCAAATAATACATCATTAATTTAGTCCAACTTTCTTCCAGTATAGTGATATTTCCCCTAATTTTAATAATAAATTATCCCTCTCCCTTACGCAATTTTTTAGCGCATTATGAGCTCAAATTTTTATAGTTTTTGTGGCACATAAAATGTGATATTTATTAATTATAATTTTATTAGTCTCCAAAGGGCTTGCAACTAGAGAGCTAGAAACTGGAAAAACTATCAGCGAAATAAAATGGCAATAAATCTAGAGAGAGGCGCAAAAACCCTCTAAATTTTGGTTGATAAAATGCCGAAATTATCGCAGCCCAGGACATGATATATAGCCACTCGACGGGCTTAACCCATTAGCCAACCGGAAGATCGCTCAATTAGCGCTGCTTCGCGCCGGTCAGTCGTCCCAAGTGGGTCACTCGAGGAAAGGATTTGCGAGTCGGGTTTTTATTTTCCACACACCAAGCTAGACAAGGGCCCCTTTCTGTTGTGTTGGACCAACAAAGTGACATAAATCTTGGCGAGCGCCGGGCACAAACTCAGCCGGAACTAAAGCAATGACGCAGCAGGAGCGGGACACATGTCCAGTCATAACAGGCGTGTGTAAGAGCGAGTGTGCCGGAGCAGTTCCGAGATTTATCGACACCCGAGGAGGGGTGGGTATCCGCATCCTGTACACATCTAATCCACATATCTGCGAATCTGCGTATCTACGTATCTAGTCGCACTCCGGATCGCGGGACATCGATGCCGGATGCGACGAGCGACAGGCGTTCGATTGAAATTAATTGAATTTGGAACCAAGCCCAGAACTTGACTTTATTTCAAGCAGCAAGTCCCCCAAGCAAAGAGAGTGCCATTTTACACTAGTAAAAATAGTTGGCTATATCCTTGTAGCTCTATGTATTAGGATAAATGTTATCAAGCTTTTAATGTATGCATTTATCAATAAAGGCGCTGAAAAAATAATCAAAATATGGATATTTTCAAAGATTTGTTGTTAGATTTATTTTCTATATATTTTTTGTATTTCCAATACGATTTAATTGGATTTTAACGATGAAAAATTATCACTATATATTTCTGATATAATTTTTCTGATTAATAACTTATATTTGTGCTTTTAAAACATTTCGACGAGTGTAGCATCAGGGGGAGGAGCGTGGACGCTTGTTTCCTGTTTATGCTCGAGATGTTTTGCAGCATAAATTACGCTCGCATATATGTATGATATCCTTGACAAGTCAAGAGAAAGGAGAAATGCGAAAGAAAAAACAGGAACATTAAATTTATTTTTATTTGCAACCCCAGTGAAAGCCGGGCCCCCAAAGTCGCGCTATATGCGGTCCGCTGACTTTGCCAAAGTCATGAATTTCCTCGCTTATTTTTATGATTTCTATTGCCGCGCTGCTCGGCTAGTTTCTGTCCTTAAAGGGGGTTGCAAGCCTTGGCTGTCGCCCAATCTAGCCCAAAGAATCAAAGCGGAAACGATGATCGTTGGAAAACAGTCAGGAAAGGCAGACAAATTTATCAAGTTTGTGCGGGGGCGAGTTCTTACAGCCCTAAAATTAACATTAATCAAAGTTGGCCTACGGGATATCGAGGTTTGGAACTTAAGCTGTGTTTTGAGTAAGACAAATTTAGTTGGTTTCAATTTAAATTTGGCGCCCTAGCCACCCGTATTTGGGTGACCAGTTCTCTGTTAACTTAACAGCGGTCTATTGAACCGATAGCTCCGCTGGAAACGGTCACACATACCCTCACTTATCTATTACATTTTTGTTAATTTATCTTGACTTACAAAACGGCCAACTTAGTAAGCTTATTTATATCAAAATAGTCAATGTTTTTAACAAACTAGCTAGCGGTTATGCTTTAAGAAAACGTTTGCCGTATCCAATGAACTGCTTGGCAGCGGAAAATGTTGGCGAACTGCTTGAACGGCGAACGGCCACACTCCCCCTCGGTTCTTTCTACGACATATTTTTGTAAAGTGTTAGTTTTATTTACACGATTTTAGCACTCTTTAAGCCCGTCCTGCCGTGTGTTTCTGTAAGTTATCAATAGTTTAATAGCCGTGGCATCTGGCAAATATTCGTGCAAGACCCCTAAAGCGGGAAAAGTGAGCAAACAGAGCTGGTGGAGATTCAGCTGCGGCCTGGCCAACAAGAGTAAACGGGCGTATTTTGTGTTTGTTGTTGTTGTTGCCGCCGAGTGGGTGCTTCTCCCGGGGTGGAGTCACCACCCCCCCGGGCTTGGCCTGGTGCTCCCGCTTGGGGTTCCCTGCAGGCCTCCGCGGGGGCGCTGCTGCACCATGGTCACGCGAATTCCGCCCTTTTCCGAGTGGTCATCATCCAAATGTTTCGGTAACAGAGCGCCCGCATGTGTGTGTGCGTGCTGCTGAGTGCTGTGAGTGTGCGTGTGACTCGCTGTGCTTGTGTTTGTATGTTTTGCCTACGTTTTATGCTAATTAAAGTGCAACTTTTTTTTAGCCACAGCGAGAACGGCGGAAAATACATAATTGAATTAACGTGGGGCAGCCGAAGAGCAAGGGGAGGCAGAGAGAGAGAGTGCCACAACATGCGGCGCATTATCGGCGCAGCAGTTGGTTTCGTCTGACGGCTCTTTATCGCCGTTGATTGAACCGTTCGAGGGAGTGGATTCCATGCCATTCCAGCCGCGATAAGATAGCCCCAGCCCCCGGTTCGCAGCAAGCAGTTGGATTGGATTCGCAAATTGCCTTCAATTTCCAAGTTAATTGTGGAGTTGACTCGCCAGAGTCCAACCAACCCCTAGAAGCTACCAGATCCCACAGATCCCAGATCCGAGACTCGTGCGGACATCCCGCTGCGGCTCACAAAAAGATTTCACTCTCTCAGACGACTCTGCGTCGATAATTGGACCTAATTGAAGTCAACAGTTCATTTGTTTACGCACACTTTTCAGTCGATTGCCGGGAATGAGTTATAATGTAAAACTTGTAGATATTCCATACAAATATTACGTAAAGGGAACATTACTTCTAAGAGAGAAGGGTGACTATTAGAATGCGTTGATGAGTTATAATTAATAACTTAACTTTAGATTAACTTCCATTAGAATTTCTGAAATTTTGGTCTTTAATGGGAAATTATCAGTTATTTACTTTCACTTTAGTAGTATGAAAGAACTAGTGTAACGTAAGACTTGTAAAATGTACAAAATGGGAGGCAGTTTAATCTTATAAGTATTGTAAATTATACGTTCTATTGAAAGTTTTTAAAAAATGTAAAGGATTATTTTGTTACAACAGAGACCCTAAAGCTTAAGCTTAGATTAAAAAGAGCCATATTGAAGATTATGTTGAAGTTCATTATATATCCCATAAATACTTTCGGAAGCTGTAAAAACAACTTGATTCATTCAAGTTATTTTTCTAGCCGGTTTTTGCACATTTTCTTTAAACAATTGCAAGACCAGCGCTACTGATGACTGCTTCTTAAAATACAACAGGCTTTGTAAGACCTATCGATTAGTAGTAGGTTGTTTGTAAATGTTTTCTTAGAATTCCCGAGGTGACTAAGGCCACTTCCACTTCCACTTTGTCGCTTCCTCTTGGCGTTTTGTGAGAAGAAAGAAACAGTCGTAAAAATGGGCCCCGAAGATTAGTCACCACTGGCATGGGTCCATCACCTTGCGGCGGCACCACCACCTCCTCCTCCTCCGTCTCCGCCTCTTCGACCCCCTCTTCATCGGCGTCTCCCCAGCTCCTCATCTTTCTCAGCCTTCCCTTTTGCTGGCACATTTTGTTTTGTTTACATTTGCAGGCGGCGATCGTCGCCGACAGAGAGCCGAGAGAGCCACTGAGAGCTGGAGGAGATTAGTAGGAGAGCAGGTTGCCTCACATCTGTTGCGCGCTCGGCGCTCTTTAGCCAGCGAGAACCACTCGCGCTTGGCGTTCTCCGTTTGGCGCTCATTCGAATTTCATCCGTCGTCGGTGCCGATTCGTTCGATTGTGCCGCGCCCGATATCGAGAAAAGAGATATACATATATATATCTCAATACACATATATTCAAATACATATCGTACATATCGTATTTGTTCAAGTTCAAATATCAATTGTGGAATTGAAAGAAGGTATATATCAGCGGGCAAAAAGAGTGCGCGGGCCCGAGTGCGTGACATATGGTGTTATTTTTACCCTCTGATCGCGGCAATATGTGACAGCAATAAGCGATTCTATTGTGTAATTGGATCCCACCAATCGGATATCAATCATTCATCGGTGCTGCGCCTGCGTAAAGCGCGCCAGTGTTGAACTAAACCCTTGGCGAAAAACCCTTTTCTTCAGTTTTGATTTCCGACTTCAGGCGCTTCTAAAAAAATCTACCAGAAAATTACCTCATAGCTCTGCCGGCGCCGTCGTTGACGTCTGCTTTTTGATGTCTGCCCCTGAATTTATGCTCGTGCACGGTGAAAAATAGTGAGATACTGATCGTACTGATCACTCTGCTATAGCTTTGGAAATGTTTGATTAAATGTGTCGAGAGAGAAGTAAACCGTTGAATCGTTTTAACATTGAGCGAAGTTATATTCCTTTTTGAAAAAAAAAGGAAAGCTCAGTACTTCTTGAAGGGAACTGAAGTCTAAAGCCGTTATAAAATCTATAAGACCAGTTTTATCACATTAATGATATAAAATACAATATCTTTATATTTATAAAAGTTTAAATACTTGGTAATAAAGTCTTGTCAAATTGCATTTCTGCGGGAGAAATATAGATCAAAGGTTGTAAATAAAATACCTATAATTTTCGTCGAAAATGATCTATTAAAGTCTAATGCTAGATTTATACATCTGCTTTACCGACAGAGGCCGGGCAAAGAACCAAATTTTCTATTAATATCAAGTACAGGCCCTTAAAAAGGTTTAACTATTTATAGCACTTGTATTATCTCACAAAAACTCCAGATCCGCTGATGTTTATCTCCTATCAGACAGCATTTTCTTATCACTCGCCAAAGCTTGCTCATTCCTTAAGTATTTGTTTGAGTGTACTCTGTGTACACATAACGATATATATATATGTATATTTCATTCTATATTTCTAGTTTGCCTTAGCAGCTGGCTAAGGCTGCCTCCCACTCCCCACGGTTCCTCCGCTCTGGCGTAAATACAAATTATCTTTGAGATACACATACGCTCTAAAGATTTGTTTTGCATCTGCAAGTAGATTTATTGTTTTTGCGCTCTTTCCGCTTCTCTCTCATTCGGAGATATATGCGTATATTTAAATTTCTCGGGCTTCTCGATGTTTTGTCATAACTCAACACACAGAGAAGCGATCTTGGTTTTCTCCGCTCTTTTGTGTACTTTTCCTCACATTTTTTGTCCGATTGTTTGGCAAATTTCGCCGTCGCCGTCGCTGCTCCATTTTGTGGGCGTATTTTGTATTGTGTATTATTTATCCATTATCTCAAAATGTCAATGCTCGTTTAAGCCCCTCAGTCGCCCTCTCATTCTCTCTGTCTCTTTCGAGCGTTTTGACCTTATTAGTTGTATTGAGCTTCGGTTTTTGGAATGTCCGCCACATAAACACGCTTCGGAAACATAAAGAAATCGAGATCGGAGCTCATTTTCACTCCATGCCGCGGTGTGTGGGCAGTGCAATATAACCACATCAAAATCCAAATCCACCGAATATATCGGACGTGGGGACGTTTGCATCCACCATGTTTTTAGTACACTTGACAAATTGTAAGGCTTAAAAAGTAACCCGAAACTAGCACACTTTAATAACAAGATTTTGATTTTAAATTATATTAGTTTAATGACTATTTGTTGTTAGCTGACATTATTAATAAACTTTGAACTCTCCACGTTTAGTTTGAACTAATCTGTTGAAAATTGTTCTTCATAATTATTGTATAAATATTTAACAACAGTGTTCTACTGACTCAGTCCCATTTTATGGAGAAATAAATGTTTCCCTTCTCTAAAGATAACATCCCCAAACAAGAAAAATATGACTGCGTCAAAATGTAAGAAAGACTTTTGATAATGGGAGAAAATGCAGAAGTTTATTCAGAGAATTTATTTTAAATTGGTTTGTCACAAACGAACTCATAATTTACTACACTTTCTGACAAAAAAGTTGCAATTGTAAAACCGATTGGTATTTATATTTATATTTATAACTATCTACAAATGGCTGAGAGGTTTATTTTGGTGTTTCTTAGAGTGTGTATGTGGAGTGTAGCTGCGTGTACACTCGGCTTCGATAGAGAGGCAATCCATTGAGCAAACTGATCCGTAACTCGGTCACTGGTGGAACGCTGGTGGGCAGCTTGTGTTGCCCATTTTGGGGCACGTTTCGATTGCATTTTCCACTTGTGTCTGCTTTTCTGTTTTTTGTGCTTGTTTTTTCTGTTTTTTGTTGCTTTGCATATTTCTTTGCTGTTTTATTAATTGAGCTGTATTCATTAATTCGCTTCGCTCTGGGCGAGAGATACGACCAGACAGAGTGCAAAGGTCTCCCGATGATCGCCTGGCCATGCAACTTTCGAAAGAGAGATTGATGTGTCCCGCGGATGATTTTTTGCAGCAAGGATTACCTCATAATTTGCAAATTAATTGAATTCCATTTTTTTGTGGCAGGCGTTAAAAATGCAAACTTTTTGATTTGTTTATAATGGAAAATGTCAGTTTGGAAAGCCCAGCAGCGGCAATGAAACTTCTGGGTCAAGTCATTGCAAAACTTTCACATTTAGTACAAAAACGGTTATGGAGTGTCATTTATTCATACGATATAACCTCGATTTATTTCGTTTTTCCAGTCATTTGTTCACTGCCTGTTTCAAGCTCAATTAAAGCAAATTAAGCCTGGCCAACCGGCCAATTCGATACGATATCAGGAAATTCAATGCTTCGAACCAAGCTGCGGCGGCAGCCGAAAGAACAAAAAGCAAAATGAACAGCGTAATAACAATTAAAGAAATAAAAATAACAACTGTTGTGTGCGCTCTATTTTCATAACGCCTCAGCATTTTCAATGGTTTTGTATTGCACTCGGATACATGCTTGCATACACACTCTGATTCTATATATAGATACACTGGGAGAACACTTGAATTGAGATTAAAATTCTGGATTTAAGACAGTGAATTTTATTTAAATGATCTTTTTTAAATGATATGGATTTTTCTTACATTAGTTTAGTAACTTTAATGTATTGATAGCAATTTTTATTAGCCCGTTGGGCCCTTTGATTAACTGAGTCATTAACAAACCATCGAGGCTAAACAAGCCTTAAAAATATCTTTTATTGTAAATCTATATTTTGCCAAAAAGTAATATCTTGAATTTTTTTAAAGACTACAACTTTGAGGCCTTGGTTCCTCTAAAATATAGTGTAAACGAAATCCAGTGGCTACTACTATTGTCATTCTTTTTAAATATTTAAAGTCAGCTTAGGATACTGTTGATGAAGAGGTGTCTCCTCTCGAAAATAGTCGTATATCAAAGCCAACTTCCTGGTTTTGTGAAGCTTTTAGAGATTTTATGGCTTAAATTCGTGTTTTTTTCTCCAAATAAGTTTAAAAGAAATTCTAAAAAAAAAAACCAAACTTCGCTTCAGTATTAATTGTTTTCTGTGCAGAGATTCAGCTACTTGGGACTCCGGCGATGTGGGTTTCTTAGTGCTGCCGCACACATGTTTCGCTTTTGCACCGGACCCGAATCAAACAGACGAAATGCTAAATAAACAAAATGGGCCAGCGGCAACAGCAAGTTGGACTGCCAAGAAGATTCCATATTGAGTTCGATGGGTTGCCCGTATTATGGAATCGTTTATTGTTTCGGAATGTTTCTTAATTACGCGGAACTCAAGTGGCGGAGGTGGGAGCTGAGCATAGCCGAGCAGAGACCAGAACCGGCCATCTGAATCGGAATTCCGAGCACTTCCTCCTTTGATTCGATTCGAACTCAACTCGATGCGCCTTCCCTTTTCGCACTCGCACACTCATCGGTTGAGTCATTAAAAATCGGTGGAGATTGGCGTGCGAGCTGAGGACCCCTTTTGTTGTTTACTATTATTGCCGATAAAGAATATGCATTCGCATCTAAAAATAAACGCAGGGGTATTGCTGGTTTATTGTCACCAAGTTTGTATGCAAACACACAAATGCAGGCATCCGAAGATTTATGCAAAAATTAATTTGCAGTATCGACTACCGACAACGATTCGCCTCGTTTTATTTGGTTTGCAGGGGAAATGGGTTGGGCCCCAGGGCCCTCCCTCCCCTCCATTCCCTATCTCATCGCAGTGGGTGTCGTAAATCCCCGCTTCATTACGTCAGTAACTCATTGGCGCTTTTTTTTATTGTTTTGGATTTTGGGGTTTGTGGGCTGAACACGCATCTGGGCACTTCATCAATCTGTCAGTCCGTCAGCGAGTGAATTCGATGCGGTCAGTCGATACGTCGGCTTTGGCATTCCGATTGCAACGGGTTGTGGTTTGTGTCACACCCCCCCAAATCCACACCGAGCGGAGATAATCACGAGAAATGGCTGTAAAGGGCTTAAGATGTTTTCGTGGCGCCAAAAGGCTACGCTGAAAATAGCTGTCCAACTTGTCTCAATTACAAAGAAATCACTGAATAAACATAAGTACCGAAAGGGATCCCGAATGGTGAGAAGGAAATCTAGGGAAAAACTATTTGTATTCATATTTTTACTTTTAAATGGCATTATTTAGTGGGGTGCCAATGAAATTTTAGACATTTACTAGACAATTATTTAATATTTGTATAAACCTATATATATTAATTTAGAGATATTTAAAAAATTAAAACAATTTTGTAATGAATGTATTCAGGTATATAGTTCCGAAACATATCGTTGCATTCTTGGTTCTTGTTCTTAAATCTTTTGAGATTTGTCTTGGTATTTCTAGATAGCCTACACCAGATTTTGTTCATATATCTCAAATGAAACATGATAAAAGGCATTTTTTTAATCTTTATAAATCGAATACGTCTTCTTTTTCTTTAAAAAGGTAAATAAACTTTTTTTTAGCAAGATATCTTATCGCTGAATCGTAAAAAAAAAACAACGCCAAGATCAATAAAGGTTTCCGTTTTAACTGGTAATTTTCGTGTTCCCCTTTAGATATGGGAAATATTTCTTTCTGGTTTAAAAGAGTTATTAAAATACTTAAATATTTTAATGGAAAATTCCAATTTAAGAGCATAAGGAGTCTGAAAATATGAATTAAGAAATATAAATTTGTAGTAAAATAAACTTCTCTTTGGTGACTCAGTTCTGTTGGATCTTAATCAATTTCTCGCGTTAGAAGAGTTCCTCTGTATTTAACCCCACATTTTATGCATTCCATTCCCGATTTGATTATCTTATTCCCCGGCTGTCTGCCCCTTTCCCGAGATTGTCGTGTCCATCGGCAGTTATCGCTAGGCTTGGCCTTGCCTTGCAATTTATTTCCATCTGGGTGGGAGGGGGATTGGAACAGGGCCAGGGATGGGTCTCCTCTCTTAATCAATGGAACTGCTTTGTGTGTCGCCACAGCGAGTGGCGGCTGAGTGCTGAGTGGTGAGTGTGAAAAGCAAAGTGCCTTTCTTTCTTACTTGTCCCATGGATGCATCGGCATTCGAGTGGCCGCCCCCCAAAGTCAGCCCGGCTGCAGGCTCCTCGCCTCGGGCAGGGATGCCCCTGACGACTATTTGTTATATCGCTGTATATAAATACTTACGCACATATAAATTCGAGAATATGTGCGTGGCACTGTCGCTTTTGGCACTCACTTGTGCGAAAATCCATTGGAGCCCGACTGGCGGGAGCCTAATTTTTTGCCGTCTCCGATTGACGACGACGACGTCGACGACGATGCTGACGTTGGATGAGGGGCACAGCAGAGCGAGGGTGACTAACGGGAGGGGCTCCTTCCTAAGTGGGCATGGGAATGGAACTTGGCATCCAATCATAAAATTGCTTGGCAATGTCTTTCGTATGTAGATCCAGCAACGGAAGGAAGGAAGGAAGAAAGCTAAGGCACAATCCATGTTGGCAGGAAATGTGTAATTTCTAGGGTACAAAATACATTGAATGCAAAATATATATAATGTATATGTAAATGTATATTGTTGTTGGGAATTATGGAATGAGTGAAAAAAGTTGAAATTATCTAGAGCAATTCACAGCGATTTATGGAACAGTTTTAAAAAATCAAGAAAAGAGTTTTGTTACTTTAAACGAATGTGTTTTTATTTGTAATTAAAAAAATTACAAGTATCTCTTAAGAACCTCGTTTTTCATTAAGTTTCCAGAGGAAATACAAAGTTTTTCCAAATGTAAGATAAAGATTAAAATCTGTATGCATTACTTTTTTTATTTGTTATTAAATCCACTTGACTCGCTTTCCTTTAAAAAAAACCCCCTAACAATCCTTGTTCAAAGTATCATAAGCCTGGCTAATTACCAACACGCTCCGTCTTCATAAAGGATTCTAATTGGAACATTGATCCCTATCACTCCGGCTGACATAATTTGGCTACATTATGATGTGCCACCACCTTGATCCGGTAATTGAAAATTACAGGGCCATCTCGAGTGCCTTCTCCCGGCTGCGTCAACCCGATCCCACCACAGCCTCACCCTTCGTGGACGACGCGTTGGGCTTTTGTCATCGCCGTCGATTCATTCGATTTGATTTGTTTGTTTGCCTTCCCAGGCATCCATCTATCCATTCCGTAGCCACATCCCTGAGCCTGTGCGTTTGTTTATTTGTGTATTTTGTTACTTTTAATGCATCTTTTATCTGGATTTTGCCATCATCATTGGCTCATTGTTGTTGTTGTTGTTGCCAGCTGATGTTGATAGCGATACACAAATTTGTGCCCCATTGTTGGCCACGGAGTTGCCCCGGCGACGACGATGTCTTGTTTACTCAAATTACAACTCCACTCAGGGCAGGGGTTATCTGAGGTGCATGAAGCAGTCGTCGTCAGTGGCAGGGATCTGAGATCCTTGAGGAAAATCTGCCAATTGACCCCTGGTGTGCGGGAGTGGCCCAGCCACTCAACTCCGATGTGTCTCTTGGAAAATTCGAAAATCGCATCAAGTTTGAGGAGATTGTTATTTCAAACGCACCGTGTGTTTATTGGCGATCACTTGCAGTCGGGTTGAACGACCCCAGATCAGAGGAAAGGAAGCGCCAGAACGTGACTGTTGTTTATAAGTGCTGAGAAATGTGTAAACGTACACAAAATCGCCAAATAAATATTATTTTTTGTACGAATGAAGGCATTGTCTATCGGGCATTGCAATGTTTAACAAAGGGAAATAGGTAATGGAATGAGTCAACCTGATAAAGGAATAAATTATACGCAGAACGCTTAAAATTGATTAAAAAAATTAAAACGTGATAAAAAGAATAGAGTATTTTTTAGGAAACAAACTATATAGATTCAAAATATCATCTCGCACACTGTTAATTACAGTTAATTAACAGCCTTACATGGGTTATATTAAATAAGATATTCGCACAGAGGCAATAGATTTTACTTAAATCCCAATTTAACCTTTGCAAGGTTATTGTGATACAAAACCAAATTATGGCACTCAAAAGGTGAACTTGCCTTGCCTGAAACAAAACATAATTGTTCAGTTGAAACTATGCTAAAGCCAAGTACCTTTCGGCTAGCGTAATTGGTCTCGTTAAACCATTTTCAGTACCTGTCTCACTGGATCGTGACACATTTGAGTAACGGCCTTTAATGTATATTTTCTCTGTTTCGCTGGCCACTCGCTAATTTCCGCTGACATCAAAACTGAAATAAAACTTTGCACGAGTCGTTTGGATGCTGTTTTTGTTACATTACCCAAGCGAAACTAATAATCAGGCGCGTCGCCGGTGGGGCGATCGCTCGCTGGCCATCTGTTGGACCTCCAAACCAGCGGGTTTGTAGTACACACAAATTGAAATTTCTATAAATTCAGCTATGACTCAGAGGACGGGCCAAGAAATAAGCAGATGAATGAGCCAAGAGCAGCATCATCATCGCCACCGCCGCCGGCGCAGTACAGTGAAAGCTCAGCGGTGGGACAATTTCGTCGGATTTAAGATCTGTGTAGGAGCTATTCCTTCGCCAGAGGTGGAATTATCCTCTCTATACTCAACTTATCGTTCTATTTAAAGTCAAGCGTGGAAATCGTGCCAGATCGATGGGTATGGTATTATCATCCGTCGACTCTTCACACTCCTGCTTTCCATTTTGAGCATAGCCATTGATTTCTCGGGCGCATCGAATGGAACATCCAAAAGATTTGTCTGCTCTCCAAATTATACTTTGTTTACCTTGAAAGTTCTCGTTTTTTGCTGGGTATTTATAGCGTTCCTTCTACAAATATATATATATAGCATGGATGTTGGATTGGGCACATCTCTAGTATGAGGTCTGAATGTTGTTTTGGTTTAATTAAAATCTGTTTTGCCTTTATCGCGTTAGAGGGAACTTTTTTCGTATGGCCTTTTTTTCAACACATTTTACGATGAATTTTCTTTGGCAGTTTATTTAAAATTTCCTTTCTCTTTCTCTTATTTTTCTGTGTTAGCCTGTGTGTGATGTGATTTATAGCATTGGAAGCTGATTTAAGCACTTGCATGTGTAGTCATCACCTACGTTCGCATGTATATCTTATGAGGTATTATTTTGTGTGTCTCTATATGTGGGTGCGTTATGGGTGATTTTTGACGGACAGCCAATTTAAAAGCTTAATTCAATAATCAAGATTTAGTTAAACCTTAATGAAACTTTTATGGGAATCTTTTTATAGGAATCCCTGGCTAAGATGTGATGTAATTATTGATTGAAATTTTTGATGAATGGTGATGATGAAAGATAGTGACATCATGAAACCACTTGAGTATCTTTAGCTCACAAATATAATATGAATAAAGTGTTTGTCAAGTGTCTTCGATTGCTATGAGGAAGAAAAGAAAATTTAAACCTAAACGGACAGTACAAATTAGAATTAAATAACAAATATTTAATTTTTAAGGATTGTTTGAGTTGTTTTTTCTCCCAAAGATAACATAAATCTTTGCTCACATTTTCTAAAGAAGAGTTATGATTAATTTTGTGACGAAAGATCATCACATATTCCTCTTATTCTCGGGTCAATAAACCCATCCAAATGCTTCCCTGAAATGCCGCCTGTCTTGGCCATAAACCACTCCACTCGGAACCCTTTGCAGCTGGTCGCGGGTGCTACGACATTGTAGAACGTGCCGGAGCACCTAACCTGACATCTGGCCGCATGGCAGAATCGTGCCAAGGTCTCAGATTGTGTTCGCCATAACTACGTGACGCTATCGTTTTGTAATTTTGATTGCCCCGCGAAGAACAGCATACACACACTCAGTGGCCTGGCCCATGTACCGTGAACAGTGTAGCGTGTAGCATTTTATAAACTCAATCAGCCGGCGACCCACTAAGCACTGAAACTTGTCCAACAACGCCCACAATCGCTTTTCGCTTTCATTGAGTCTAGAATGGGGGCCAAGAGATCAGCAGGGGCACTCACGCCCACGCCATTCCGTTGGCTCTTGTCTTGCCAATGAGTTGAGGGCTGACCTGCACCTGTATGTCGCAAATGAGATTTGAGGGGGAGTCATGTCAAACGATTGAAATGGGAATGAAACAAATATTTGAATCACTGATTAATGATCGTTAGAGAGTTGCCCGAGTGAAATGTAAGATCTGTAGGATGATGTAAGATCTACTTAGAGGGTTTCCCTAGTTTCTTATAATTTCAAAGGAAAGTAATTGAATTCTTTGTCCAATCAGAATAGCAATCTTGATATATATTCATTGTGTTCTCCAAGTATCTCCCAAAAGACCTCTTGTTTCCATTCCAAAAACCACACACAGTAGTTGTTAGGCAAATCGACTGTGACTTTCCTTGGGTTAATGTCCAGAAATGGCAGACCGCAGCAGCCGCATTCCTGGCCAGCTGCAGCTGACAACTCTCCTCCAGTCGATCGATGCTCTGCCTTCTCCATGGATGATGCACTCTTTTGGGCTTTTGGGTGTTGATTGATATTTTCTGCTGGTGCTGCTGCTGCTCTAAACAAAAGTCGCTGGCGATGTGCGAACGCTAATGGAAAAGCCTGGTGCAGCATTCTTGGAATGGTATTCTATGTGCGCACATATCGGTGGCCGTGCTCCGGCTGCCTTGGTGGCATTAACCGCAATGCCAACATCCAGCCATATATGTGTGCAGGGGCCCCTTCTTCTCCGCCAGATGCCCCACCTAACAGACTCCTCTTCCACCCATCATCATCATCATCATCCTCATCGCCGAGGTCGAGCGCTGCTAATATGGAAAATGAAAACAGGAAAAATGCCTTGTGCGTTTTCAGTTTGGAGTGGCTAGCGCGTAGCGACTCGAGAGATTTTCCCATTCCCATTTCCCCCATGACGCCTGCAGTTCGCAGTTTTAACCGTTCGCTCGTTCTGCTCTTCTATTTGCAGATCTTCTAAACAAATCAAAATCAAACGACAACCGCAACAAGCAACGAAGAAACAAGCAACGCAACAACAACAACGATTACCTTTAACACTACTACTACTGCCTCCAAACACACACACACCGAACACACGGGCGCACCAGCACACACAGCAAACAACTTTCGATAAACAACAACTCACATTTCTCCGCTATCTGCGAAACAACAACAGAAACTAACTCGAACAGCCATTAGCCCAGTCCAGGGGCTAGCAACGAATTGAGGTGAGTGAGGAAGGTGTCAACGGATATCTCCATAATCAAATAGGAGATCTCTTGAGATCTTTGTTCAAAGTGTTGCAATCTATATAGTGGGGAATTGGATGATGTTTATGAAATCACTTGAAGAAGCTTATAATTAGTTGCGTATTCTTCATCATACATGCGATCTGCTGTATTTTAATTTGTGGTATTTGTTGTGTACTTTCTCCTTTAAAATGGTTCTAATGCTGCAATCCCTGATTTCATGTTCCCCACATATATTGTGTTTATAAAATCGTTGCTCTAATTACACTCCCCTTTCAAGCAAGCTGTTGTAATATTTTTATTACAAATTGGGTAATTATTGAAGAAGCATTTAAGAAAGCGTTTATTTAATCTGTTGAAAGATATTGTGTTTATGCAGGTCTGCTTAGATTAGAAATAAATATTTAGCTTGTATTAGTACGCCCTAATCAATACTACGATTTGGTTTAACCTTCTCTTTGTAAAATATTTTGTTTAAATCCACTTAAGAAAATATAAACCATATTACCTTTTGAGTTAGTTGGAAAAGCGTAAAGCCAAATAAGATATTCTTATAGGACTAAAAAGGTCTTAGTTAGTCAAGACTCTTAGTTGCTTTAGAAAAATATATTTCGTATTGTCAATTCATATAAAGGCTTAGGGTAAATATTATGATCAGTTGGAAAAAAGATTTGTTTTCTTCGACGAGTAATAATTTCTTCGAGTTAAGAAATTAAAAAAAAAACTTAGCCCCTGTATTTTCCCTCCAAACCCCCACTAATCAAATAAAACACAACTCTAATTTCTACATATAAAATGGTATTGGCTTAGATATATGCCTCCTTGAACTTTATGCCTTTTCTGGGGTTTTATTTTTATGCCCCAGACAAGTCGCTGTATCTTTGGCAAATTCTATTTTGCTCGCTTAGCACAAACAGAAATAAAAACTGTGCAAATTACATAAAAGGGCTCCACATTGGCGCTGCCCCATGGCACTTTGTTATCCTTGCCCCAAGGCATAGGAAACGGGAAGCGGGATCGGCAACGGGGGGAAGCAATCAGAGGGAGAACATGGCTGGGAAGGAGTAAACGTGTCCCAAGACAAGTGAAAACTGTGCAGATTCCTTGGCGGCCACCACAGGACTCCTACGCAGGCACACGCGCTGCTCCAGGACGACAAACACACACGCACACAAGGATATTGTACACCCGTTTATATGGCCAGACAAAATGGAGGCTTTGGCGTCAGAAAGTCGCGCCAGTTGAGCTTATTTTTTGTTTCCTTCCCTCCGCCTCCGCTTTTATGTCGTCCAAAGAGATTGCACAGATAAGTGAGTTCGTGAGTTCGATAGAAGGAGACATTATCCTTTCTTAGTCTTTAAAGAGATCTCAGAAACTTTACCCAACTCATCTTGTTGCAATTAATCAAGGAAAATCCGATTAATTAAAATAGTGCTGGGCGAAAAAAAAAGCAGGGAAAATTAAGGATCTCCCGCTATTCCTTATCCATTACTCATTTTGCATGTTGTTTCACACAAACTTACACACAACTTGGCCAAGTAAATGGCTGGGCTTGTACATAAGGCGGAGGCGAAGTTCAGCCATTGGTGGTCCAGGGCCACCCATGGGGCGCTCCCAGTTGGTGGTGGATTTTCCGCAGGAAACACCAAAGTGAAAAGGCCAAAACCCAAACCCTCCCTTTTTCGGACGCGATGGTTAGGCAGTTTTACGATCTCGGCAGCGCCAGCGGCAGCGGCATCAGCAGCAGCATCCTTTTCCCGCAGCCACACGGCCAGGGCTGCCCAGGCTCATGCCATCTCATGCCCAGGCTTTTTGCATCCCAGCCGCGGAGCATGCGCGGATACGACGCCAGGACGACGCCGTCGAGTCGCGGATTCTCACAACGCTTACGACTTGTGGAATGGATGATGCTGTCGTCAGAAGCTCACGATGTGTCGCCGGCATAGCACATCATTCTAGGCCTAGCCGCTGATCGGGCAGGAGTTGCCAGGACAGCCAGGACTACTGGCTTTCAGTCAATAAAAAAAAAACAAAAACAAACACACAAGTCACAAAGTGTCAAGTCGCGTTTTTAAAGCGTTTTGTTGTTGAGTTTCTAAGAATTCGTTAAGTTTGGCGGTCAAGTGCCTTTGTGCCGTTTCGGTTCCTTGTTTTTCGTCATAAATAGTTCGTGCCTTATCCCTAAGAATTATTCTTAACTTTCTACACACACACAAACACACACCACACACTGCGTTGTTGTCGTCGAGTGCCTTGGACAGAAACTTTACTTTTACTAGACCTTAAGTCTCTAAAACTCTGCCACTAATTTGCCTTAGAAAAGACACAAAAAGCCTTAAAAAAAAACACACAAAAATTTGTTACAAAGTCTTACACGTTTTTAAACATATATATAATATATATACAAAAACCACACAAGTTTATATATACTTTACAAAATTTACAAAACGAAAGCTTTTACACTAGAGAACCCACGAAATTTTTAACGTTATTTGTTGAGGTCAAAGAGCACTGCAAAATTGCAAAATTCCCACGTTATTTAATGATGTATACGCGTTTTTAAAGATTTTCCAAACTGTTAGCGATTTTTGCCATCGTTTTGTGTTGAGTATTTTGTAAATTCAGTTTCGGTTCCGTACAATTTTTTGTACAAAAACGGTCCGCTCCGTTTGCCAAACACCACAAACGTGCCTCAGCTCGTCGAGCAGCTGCCGCCGGAGCCAAGGAGGATCTGCAGGAGGATCTCGCAAGCTCCAGCGCTGCCGTCGCAGTCAACGATTTTTAAAATCTCCTTCAACACCCCGCAATGCCTTTCGATGACAACGTCAAGCCGATCGATTATAAACACCAAATAAAACACTAAACACAACACTCAAAACCACACTTTATAAGCATTAAGCCAAAAAGAAAAAAATATTAACCGTAACCGTAAGCTCTGTGTGCCTTAACGTTTTTCGATCGCCAACTTACCGAAAAACATTTTTTAAACATCTTCGAACGTCCGTTGTAAACAAGATCACACGATGAGCCTAATAAAGTGTTCGCAAAGTAAGTAAAGCTGGGAAAACTCAGCTTTCGTAGGAGATATTAATTAGATTTGATTTTATTTTGTAGTAGTTTACACTTTTGTTTTGTATAAAATTATATATGGTTTAATGATCTACAAGTGTATATATTATAAAATACGAATTTTTCTAAGCTATTCAGTTTTAAAGATAACTAACTTCTTCAGAGCACAAGTCCTTAAAATAGGCTCTCTCATTGTGCATAATTGTAATTAGATTTCCATTCGATTTGCCAAATTTCTGACTAGAACTTTGAAACAAATGCTAGTTCAAGGAGCCTCAGCTCTACAGATTGTGTTGCCTTAGAATCTAATGAAAAACTTGTGTTACATTCTCTAAATGTTAAAGTCAGTATAAGAAACTGATGAGGAATAGGAATATAGTTTTGCAAATATTTAAATAGAATTACATAGTCAGTACTTAGATGTATCAAACCTGGAACTTTAATTATTTCCAAGTCTTCGGGATGCCAATAATAAATGTACGGAATCCACAAGAAATCGCCTTGGGTTCCACAGTTCCCAAGTCAATTAATTAGTTGTGCTCATAGGAAAAACGTTGCCGGCCGTAAATTACATCCATTAGCAGCTCAGTGTGACTTCTGGATGGAAAGTGGTTGCCAATTAGTGAGAGGCTTCGATGCCACCTCCCGACTCCTGGCCGGGCTACCATTTGCATTCGGTTGGCAATGGTTGGAGGCGGAGAAAAGGAGTGGAATTAGACAGCGGGAGGTGAAGGAGGAATGAAAGCTTAGCTGTTCCCCAAAAATATGTGAAAATTCATGGGGAAATAACCAATATTTCCTCGATTATGGTGTTTTATTAGGCATCTGTAATTTGCTTGACTAATGTCGCCTCGAATTGTTAACTTCCAGTAGAACATCTGGGAAATTTGATATCTTTTGATATACAGAGTGCGTTTAACCAAATAGTGATTCAGATTCATCAAAATATTCATATAAGTCGTAAGTTTTCATTGTTTGTTCCATGAAATCTATCCCATTCATTGTCTTTCATCCATTTTCCCAACGTGACACTGACAGTTTTCTTTATTCACTTGCGTTTTTCTTTGTGTTTTCCGGAAGGAGGATGGATGGGTATGTTTTTTTTTAGTAGTTGTCCTTTCTTTCTTCCTTCTCTGATATAAAGTTAATTGATTTAATGGGACAGATCGTATTACAATATGTATTTATTGAATGTGGTTAGAGTTTTAGTTGTAGGAGAAATTTTGAAGAAAATAAGAATGCGGAGTTGTAATGCTTCATTTGGTAGAGATATTTTATTTCTGAAAATACAGGCACTTATCCCACTTTATTTATATTAAAACTAAACTTATTTTGACACCGTTCTTATATAAAATGCATAAGAATTTATTTTTAATTTAATAAAAGGATAAAATAAATTCCAAATTGCATATTAAAAGCATTCCAAGTCCTTGTTTAAAGTCTCTTAAAATTTTAGTAAGTTCCCTTATATATTATATATTCTTTAAAAGGGAGCTTGAACATAATTTAAAGGACAACTTCGCGTTCTGACTACGCACTTGACTCCCCTTTTTGAACCTGTCGTCCTGTCGCGCAGTGTAGCTCCGTATCGGATTACGCAGCGATTTTTTGCCTCCTCCTGCCCCTTTGGGTTCGCCTCCTTTGTGTGTGCCTGCTGAAGCTGCGCAGGATTCAGATACTTTTTCGGCTGGCTGGCGCCACTCAGGCGCCGTGAAAAGTCTACACCGGTTCCGGAGCGGAGTGCGAGGAGATAACTCTCCAAACTCCCAAGGAGAAGGGTGTTTTTCCCAATGGCTGCACCCTTTGGGGTCAAACGCAGCTCTCTCTCGCTCTCTTTCCCTCTCGGGGAGATACGGCGCCGGCGCCGCTCTCTGGGGCTCTCTTCGTCCTCCTGGCGGTTGTTTTGCCACCACCGGAGCAGCAGCAGGATGCTGACGTCGGCGCAGCAGCATCCCTCTGCCGCGGCCGCATCCTCTGCCGGTGGCTCTGCCGCTCTCAGTCCAAAGGTTGAGTCAGCCTTTTCATCATTAACGTGCCAGATTCCGTGGGCAGCAGACGTGCCGCTCTCGCAGCCGCCTAACCTAATCAACGACTCTCCCCAGGATGGCGAGGAGCGGGGCCAACTATCGCCGCCATATGGAACAGGCGTCCTGGACGTCCTGCCCAGCCGTAAAAAGTAATTGTGAAAGTTTGTGTGCGGCTCTGTGCTTATCTGTGTGTGTGTCGTCTGCCGGAAATTTCAAGTGCTTCCGCTTCCGCTTCAGCTCTCCAAGCGAAAACCAACAAAAAAAAAAAACAATGAGGGAAAAAGACAAACATTTGTGTAAATTATTGATTTTTGCCCTAACTAGAGAAAATAATAATGGCGAACTGTGACACACTTAGAGGAGGCAGCTCCCTTTGAAAGGCTGCTGCTGCTGCTGCTGGATCTAAAAAGCGGGCGACAGAAAATCAATTACGCCCGCTCTTCGGGGATGGAAAGATGGGCATTAGGGGCACTTGGCTTAAAATCCAAAGCCCTGCCGTAATGACGCGGAGCTGCTGGAGAGGAGAGCCATGAAGCTGAAGTGAGAGAAGCGGTCGAAGGAAGATGCCCTGGCGTGGGGTTACATTGCCAACCCCCTAAGGAAACTACAATGGGCCTGGGCTTTTAGGCTTTGATTTGGCCAACTCAAGTGTCCTGCGTTGCCCTCTCCTATGTGTATGTGTGTGTGTGGTGTGTGTTTGTGGAGAAGATTTTCATCAGCAATTTTATCGGTCGTCTGCGTTTTGGGTGGTGGCTGCCAACTGCCACATCCACCGCCCCGGCAAAAGATATCCTTACGCTTTGGGGGTGGTTTCAGTTTCGGCTTTGGTTCCTGGTTCCTGGTTAAGGGTTTTTGGTTTCGGCTTTTCTGGTTTCTGATTTCCACTTTCAACTTTTTCAAGCTTAATGTTCCATTACAATAATGTAGGATAATAATAGGACAGTGTCCCAAATTCTATAAGAGTGGATACAACTGCAACGTATTGGGAATCCACTATCTTTCTTTGGAAGATTTTATTACCGAAAAAGTGAATATTTCAAAGAAAATTAAATTAAACTCGTGATAACATAGATCAAAACAAAATTATAGATACTTTTCACAGTGAAACATCATTTTTCTTCACTTAAAAACGAACCATCAGATATGTTTCTCTTAAAGCCTCTTTCTAAATGGAGCCACAAACTGACAAATATAAATAAGATTACGCTCCTTAACCATTTCTACTATAAAACTAATTTTCTTACTTGTTACAGTGCCTTTTGCATTTCCCACATCCTTGGAAGTTTACCCAAGGAAACAACGACGACGAGGTGGAGGAGAGAGAGAAAGGAGAAGAGTAGAAGAACGAACCGAGAAACCTAAAGAAGGAGGTGAAAGGAAGCAGCAGAGACAACGCCAGGATGTCCACGCTATCGCTGCGCATCCAGCTGGAGGGTGGTCGTGTCACCAAGACCATACAGTTCCAGCCCAACACCACAGTCTTCGATGCCTGCAAGATCATCCGCGATAAGTTTGCCGAAGCTGTGCAAGGACAACGTACGTAAATCCCTTAAATCCCTATCCAGAAACCCCTTTTAAGTAAGAGACTGCTCCGCCCATTACAGCCAGCGAATATGGCCTATTCATCTCCGACGAGCAGAACCAGCAAGGCGTTTGGCTGGAAGCAGGACGCACCCTTGGCTACTACATCCTGCACAACCATGACACGCTGGAGTACCGTCGCAAGCTGCGCACCTTGCGTGTCCGCATGCTGGACGGGGCAGTGAAGACCATTCTGGTGGATGACTCGCAGCCGGTGTCGCAGCTCATGGTGGTCATCTGCACGAAGATCGGCATCACCAACCACGAAGAATATGGATTGGTGCGCGAGGACAATGAGGCGCAGAACGAAAATCTGCCGGACAACAAGTTCGGCACTCTGACCCTCAAGCGCAAGATCATGGAGAAGGATCGCGATGCCAAGATGGAGAGTTTGCGCAAGAAACTCAAGACGGATGATGAGAGTAAGTTGGATGGCCATGGTCAAGTCCAAAGACAACTTATTAAAGCGGGACTTTATTTACAGTGAACTGGGTGGATGTCAGTCGTACCTTGAGGGAGCAGGGCATTGATGAGGCCGAGACAGTCTTGCTGCGCCGTCGCTTCTTCTTCTCGGATCAGAACATCGATTCCCGGGATCCCGTGCAATTGAACCTGCTGTATGTGCAGGCCAGGGATGCCATTCTGGATGGCACGCATCCCGTAACCCAGGAGAAAGGTGCGCTTTCTTTACACAAACACCAGAAGTAACTGTCATAATAATCATATGATTTCTTTAGCTTGTGAATTTGCTGGCATCCAAACGCACATTCAGTTTGGACCGCACAACGAGGCCAAGCACAAGACCGGATTTCTAGAGTGAGTTAATAAATATAGCTCTCATCCTGAGTCTCTTAGAAAATCAAATTTCAATCCCTTTTCTGCAGCCTAAAAGACTTTCTGCCTCAGTCGTATGTCCGTGTCAAGGGCATTGAGAAGAAAGTGTTTGCGGAGCACCGAAGACACGCTGATCTGTCCGAAATCGACGCCAAAGTCCTGTACACCAAGACCGCCCGGGAGTTGCCCACTTATGGTGTTACCTTTTTCCTGGTCAAGGAGAAGATGAATGGCAAGAACAAGCTGGTGCCCCGCCTGTTGGGCGTTACCAAGGACTCAGTGCTGCGTCTGGACGAGCGCACCAAGGAGATTCTCGTCTCGTGGCCATTGACCACAGTCCGACGATGGGGCGCCTCGCCAAACACCTTCACCCTGGACTTTGGCGACTATGCCAATCAGTACTATTCGGTGCAGACGACGGAGGCCGAGCAGATTGTCCAGCTCATCGCAGGCTACATCGATATTATACTCAAGAAGAAACAGACCAAGGATCACTTTGGCATCGAGGGCGATGAGGGCTCCACCATGGTGGAGGAGTCGGTGGCACCTTCCAAGTGAGTATAGAAAACGGTGTGATTGTAAGATCTATTGGCTAAGCTTGCTTCTTCTTGATTTTAGAGCCACCTTCTTGCAACACGAAACGAATCGCGTGGAGCAACTCAATGTGGAGAGCTTGGCTCATCCGGGCATTATACGCAACTATGACGGTGAGTTTTGTAAAGATTTATTGTTTTTAATAGTTTATTTAATAGAATAAGCACTTGAGCTTGCGTTTATTAGTTTATAGCTTTTGGTGTGTTCATAGACTTATTTTTTTTATGAAATTTGACCTCGATTTAACATGGGGTTTTAAAAGAAAAATTGTTGCAAGTTGAACGGTGGGAAATATAACCAAAGAGAGATCTTGAAATTTAAATTGAGAGACCCGGAATTATTAATAGTTCTTATAGTTCTTTAAAAATATAAAAATAGATTACTATTCATAATTGATAATTCGAATAGGACACTGTTTGCCTTTAAGCGATCTCTCACAAATTTAATACCCTGTTAAAGCTGAATAAGAATGCATTCAACAAAATAAGTCGTTTGGCATTGACAAAAAACATAAAAATCTTTTGAAATAAGTCTTACGGCTCTAAGTCTTATAGAATAGGAAAGCTCCAAGTTTAAGACTTGATTTGTATTGTTTATTTCCATTTATCTTCTTGCTTGATTATATTTTTTTACTTGCTTACCTCTTGAGTATGCTAATTTATAATTTGACTTTTTTGTACCTCCCCCGTCCTGTGAATTCAATCACAGCCGAGCGCCCCTTCACGCACAACGAAGTGCAGACGGTGCAGTATGGCGCCTTCGTTGGCCAGGTGAATCATGCTCACCAGCTGCCCACGGTGAGTTGCCCCATGACCCCACCAAAGACACACAAAAATCCCACACTAACCGCACTCACACACTCCACTCCACTCAGTTAATCCTGTTTTCACGCGCTTTTTTCCTGAGTTGCCACTGCACATACTCGTACTCGTACTCCTTACCTAACCATAACCATAACCATTACCATGCCATATAACTCCACCTCATCTGCAGCGAACTAACATGTCACATCTAATCTTTAATCCCTGTCTCCCGACATGCTGCAATCTCTGAGAACAGCCAGTGGTCAACCAGAGTTTCACCAAGTATGCATTCAGCTGGAGTGAATATTTATCGATTTAGATAACTAATAAATGTAATTTCAAATGTATACATTTAGACTAAGGAAGTTCGCATTAGTTCTGTGAATCTAACGGAGCCACAGCGGGCATTGTTGGGCTACATTTCCGCCGGCCAGGATGTCTTGATTCGCGCTGACGAAGAGCTGCGCACCAAGGTAAGATTAGCCTTGCGTCCTGGATACTAGATAATGTCTAAACCACACAACTTCTCTGCTTGCAGGCACCCATTCAGGAGCTGGGCAGCGATATGCGCTCTATTGAATGGCGCGAGAACACGCTGGACACCTCCAAGCAGGCCGTCAGCAGTCATGTGGCCACCATGAGCGCCGCCACAGCCCAGATCATTACCGCATCGCAACCGGACGAAGTGGATACGGAGGCCATTTCGGCTTCGGTGTCGCAGATCGCCCAAACCATACCCGAGGTTACTAAGGAAGTGCGTCTGATTGCCGCCCTGATGGAGAACGACTCGAACGGTGACCAGCTCTTGGAGGCGGCCCGCAATTTGTGCAACGCCTTCAGTGATCTCCTCAAGGCCGCCGAGCCGGAGAGCAAGGAGCCGCCGCAGCATCTGATCAATGCGGCGAGCCGCGTGGGCGAAGCCACCACCCATGTGCTGAGCACCATTGCCGAGGAGGAAGTGCCCGAGAATCGGGATCTGCACGACATGCTTTTGGCCCTGGCCAAGGCGGTGGCCAACACCACCGCCGCCCTTGTGCTGCGAGCCAAGAACATTGCCGCCAGCTGCGAGGACGAGCAAGCCCGCAACAGGGTAATTGGAGCGGCCAGTCAGTGCGCCCTGGCCACCAGTCAGCTGGTGGCCTGTGCCAAGGTGGTGGCGCCCACGCTCCACAACGCCGCCTGCCGCGAGCAACTGGAAGCGGCGGCCAGGAACGTGGCCAGAGCCGTCAACTCGCTCTGCGAGGTATGCAACGAGGCGAGCAACGATCCCAAGCTGAAGGCCGATCTCCTGGCAGCCGCTCGGGATGTGTCCAAGAGCCTCACCGACATGCTGGAACACGTAAAGCTGAGCACCCGGGAGCATGCGAACCGCACCAGCACTGAGCTGAGTCCCGTCGAGAACGTAATTATCGGCACGGACATCTTGGTGTCCACTCACGATCCCCAGGAGATGGTGCGCCACGCCCGCACCCTGGGCCAGACCACCGCCCAGCTGATCCAGAGCATCAAGGGGGAGGCCGATCAGCAGCAGGACGCCGACATGCAACGGCGTCTCTTGTCCGCCGCTAAACAGTTAGCCGATGCCACCGCCAAGCTGGTGGAGGCCGCTCGTCTCTGCTCCTCGAACCCCCACGATACGGATAACCAGAATGCCCTGCGCAGGGCGGCCGAGGAGCTGCGCGAAATCACCACCACTGCGGCCAATACACCGGCAATGAAGCGGGGCCTCATCCAACGATTGGAGTTCTGCTCCAAGCAGGCCGCGTCGGCTGCCACGCAGTGCATCTCGGCGGCCCAGAATGCGGTGCAGCACAGTCAGGACCATCAGACCAAGGAGACGCTGCTGCAGGACTGCAAGCGGGTTGCTGACACCATTCCGCGATTGGTCACCTCGCTGAAGACGACGCGAGCTCAGCCGGACGATCCCAACGCCCAGCTGAACCTCATCGAGGCCGCGGAACAGTTCATTGAACCGGCTTTGCAGGTGTCCAAGTCCTCGAGGGCTCTGCAGCCCACCGTCACCGATATTCCCTCTGCCACGCAGCTGTCCAAGGGCGCCCTACACCTGGGACAATGTGTCTCCGAGCTGCATTCGGTGGCTCAGCGCGCTCGCGATGCCTGCGGTGGCCAGGAGCTGGAGTCGGCCCTGGAGGAGGTGCGCAAACTGCACGACGTACTAGATGACACGCGTCAGGCGGCCCTGGCCGGACAGCTGCGCCCGTTGCCGGGTCAGACGGTGGAGAACACGGCCGATGAGCTCAGAAGGTCAGCCAAGAACGTGGGCATTGCCCTGAGCCAACTGCTGTCCTCGGTGCTGCACAACCAGCGCATTTATGCGGGGGCAGCAGGTCGCGACACGGCCCTGGCCCTGGGAGACTTCACCAAGAGCGTGCATGGCGTGGCAGCCACCACCCAGAACCCGGCTATTATTGACTGTGCTGACGATGTGGTGACCAGCTCGGCGCGACTCATCGAGCAGGCGCAACGCACGCTACAGGGCGTGTCCAACCCGGACGCATTGACCCAGGCTGGAAAGGAGGTAACCGGAGCGCTGTCCGCTGCCGTGGATTGCATTCCCGGCCAGCGCGAGGTGGACATGGCATTAAGGAACGTGAGTGATTTGAGTGAGATCCTCTCGATGAGCGAGTTCCCGCCTTCGGCCCGACCCTATGCCACACTGCAGTCGGAACTGAAGCAGGTGGCCGAGCAGCTAAGCAGCTCCGGAGGCCAGATTGTGGTCTCATACCACTCCCCAGCCCTGCTGGCCGAGACCACGCAGAACTTTGCAGCCAACTACCGGGATCTGCTGTCGGTGAGCATGGAAATGGCCGGCCAGACGCAGGAGGAGGAGGTGCGCTCCTCGATCATCGAGTGTCTGCGCCACGTGTCCACCCAGTCGTGCTCGCTCCTCTCGACGGCCAAGTCAATTGCCGCCGATCCCGGCCAGCCGAATGCCAAGAACCTGCTGCACGCCGCCGCCCGCGGCGTCACGGAGAGCATCAACCAGCTGGTGGACGCCAGCATTCAGTCTGCTCCTGGCCAGAAGGAGTGCGACAACGCCATGCGCAACATCGAGGCCCTGCGCCGGATGCTGGACTACCCGCACGAGCCCATCAACGAACTGGGCTACTTCGACTGCGTGGAGCAGGCCACCGGTAAGTCGCGGAACCTGGGCTACGCCATCTCCGAGATGATCAACAACGCCAAGCAGTCGCAGCACGTGGAGTTCAGTCAGTCGGTGAACAACGTCAACGACTCCATCCAGGGACTGATTGAGAGCTCCTCGCAGGCCGCCTATCTGATTGGCGTCTCGCATCCGTCGAGCGTGGCCGGACGACCGGGCATCATCGATCAGGCTCAGCTGACGTGGGCCTACCAGGGCATCCGCCAGCATTGCGACATCGTGGCCAGCCAGCAATCGAGCAAGCCGCAGATGATCTCCGCCCTGACGGTGATAGCCAAGCACACCAGCTACTTGTGCTCCATCTGCCGCCAGGCCTCGATGAACACCTCGAACCCGGTGGCCAAGAACGAATTCATTGTGCTGGCCAAGCAGGTGGCCACGGCCACCTCGGACTTGGTGCAAGCTATTAAGGCAATTGAGGAGCAGCCGGCCAGTGGAAGTCGGGAGCGCATGGTGGAGCCCCTCCTCGAAGCTGTTAAGGCGATGCGCCAGTACGCCTCTAGTCCCGAGTTCAGCTCGGTGCCCGCCAAGATCTCGTCGGAGGGCAGGAAGGCGCAAGAGCCAGTGATCCAGGCAGGCCGTGGCGTCATCGACGGTGTGGTTGAGATGGTAAAGGCGGCCAAGTCGTTGGCCCTCTCCCCTGACAATCCGCCCGTGTGGCAACAGCTCTCGATGCACTCGACGCCCGTGTCGGAGTCTGTGAAGCGTCTAGTGGACAACATCAGAGACAAGGCGCCGGGTCAGGCGCAGTGCGAACAGGTGCTCCATACTCTGGGCACTTGCACCCGCGAGCTGGACAGCTGTGCGCTCGCCGTGAACGCTCAGGGTCTTAGCCAGCGGCGGGACAACAACCTGCACGGCTTCAGTGGCCAGACGATGAACTCGGCCTCCGAGTTGGTGGACAAATTGGAACCCATCCGAGTGGCCGGCAAGAACAATGCCGAGCAGCTGGGTCACGCCGTGGGTGAGATCTCGCGGTATGTGGTGCCCATGGTGAACGGTGCCATCGGAGCCTGCACCCACATCGTGCACAGCCAGCAGCAGATGTCGCTGATTCAGCAGACGCGCTCGGTGGTGGAGAGCGCCATCACACTGGTGCAGTCGGCCAAGGATTCGGCCGGCAATCCCCGAGCCACGCATGCCCATCCGCGCTTAGACGAGGCCATCGACGGCACGCGGGAGGCCATCCAGGAGCTGCAGCAAACGGTTGAGAAGATCAATGCGGAGACGGGCATTGTAACGGGTCTGATGGAGCAGGTGAACCGGTCGATCACCCGGCTGACCGACAAGCGGCAGTCTCTGCTGAACGCCTCGTACTCGGACACCTTCGTGGACTACCAAACGCGCATGGTGGCGCGTGCGAAGGAGATCGCTAGCCTGGCCAACGAGATGAATGCCAAGAGTAGCGTGGAGCCGGCGGCCCTGCCCCAGCTGGCAGTCGACATGACCCAGCACTACCAGCAGTTGACGCAAGATTCTGTGGGAGCCAGCACCACGACAACCTCCCCGGACGTGGCCATGCGCATCCGCACCACTGTCATCGATCTGGGCCGATCAGTCAGCTCCATGATCCAGTCGTCGGCGGGCGGAGCACGACCCAACGACGTGGGCGCCCAAAAGGATATTGCGCGCAACGCTCGCGAGGTGTCCGAGAAGGTGGCTCAAGTGCTGGCCGCCTTGCAGGCGGGATCACGCGGCACTCAGGCCTGTATCAATGCTGCCCACACGGTATCCGGAATCATTGGAGATCTGGACACAACCATTATGTTCGCCACCGCCGGTACTCTGCATTCGGACGGAGATGGCAGCTTTGCCGATCATCGTGAGCACATTCTGCAGACGGCCAAGGCTCTGGTCGAGGACACCAAGGTGTTGGTGACCGGAGCGGCTGGAACTCAGGATCAGTTGGCCAGCGCTGCCCAGAATGCAGTGTCAACAATAAGTGAGTTGAGAATACGACAAATTTCACGGATTATAACTAATTAAATTCGTTCAATTCCAGCTCAACTGGCTGAGGCAGTAAAGCGAGGCGCCTGCTCGCTGGGCTCCTCGCAGCCCGACTCTCAGGTGATGGTCATTAATGCCGTCAAGGATGTGGCCTCGGCCCTGGGCGACTTGATCAACTGCACCAAGCTGGCTTCGGGCAAGTCCATCAACGATCCCTCCATGCAGGGTCTGAAGGAGAGCGCCAGGGTAAGTGTCAGGTCTGCCTAACCAGTCCCCCCATTCTCTCTCTCTCTCTGTCTCTTAAACTATCTCTCTTTTACTCTGTAGTTTTTTTTTTAATCTCTGCTATAAAGCTTTCGTTGTTGTGGCTTTTAGTATTTGCAGAATACTTCACTTAATAATTTAAAGCGAATTATTCTGTTTTAGTTTTTACTCTCCCTAACTCACCAACATTGTAACTGACTAGATATGGTTATGGTTTGTCCCTAAAATGTTGTTTAAGTTTACAGAATAGTTTTAAAAAAAGATGGGTCTTGAAAAGAAACTTAACTTAGGCAGGGATGCCACAGAAATAGCTGCGGATTTGAAATTTATTAATATTCAATCTAAAAGTAGGCTGAAAAAGTTACACTTTTCACACTTTTTTGTATACTTTAAACAATTTTATCTATAAGCAATTTTCGTGGTGTCCCTGAACTCGATAGTATTTATCGGCTATACAATTATGATTTCTTTAATAATACTTTCTCTTCCATGCAAAAATATGTAAAGCGCATACATAAATGTTGTTTGTGGCATATTGAAAACTCGAACATAAATAAACATCAACTGGCTTTGGCACTCATCCACCCGTACATTAAACGAAACCCAAAAAAAACATAGGAAAAACCCAACCACATAAATGTATCTGTGTATATTTCGAATAACCCAACTCCACTGCTGCTGGCTGATTTTTTTTTATTAAAATCTCGTACAAGAATGAATGGAAATCGCATCCCACTCTGCTCCCCTAAGCTTCTGCTGCTGCCCTTGCTCTCGCTGTTGTCGTTTCGTTTTCGTTTCCTTTTTTAATGTTATTAATGTTATCAATGTTTAACCGAACGCACCATGAAAACCCACTACTTGCATTATTTCCCTGCGGCATCGCCGAGCAAAAGAGTGTATTTTGGAACCACCCTACTTGCCCCGGCTCCGGCTCTAACCCCCTGGTCATCCCTGCTGGCTAGCTCTGCCTGCAACTGCTGCGCCGCGCTCTCTCTACCACCGAGGCACCCAGAACACCCACCTACCCTTTCCAAACCACCCTTCCCATCTCTCCCACACCCACCCACCACCACCCACTTCCAACGTTTGTAAAAAGAAAACCAAATGGGAAAATCCATAAATTGATGTATTTTTTCGTTTTGCTAATTCGTTGTGCCTTCGACGTGTCTGCTCTTCTTTTTTCCCACAAAATAAAAATAAAAACCAAAACACTCATGAACTGTACAAAATGCAAATCGAATTCAAAAACCGCTCCACACGCTCCTCCTTCTCTTCATGCGCTGCGCTCGCTGTGGAAACAATCTGCTATCAAATCGATATCAAACCAAAAACTCCATTCATCCGCACAAACCGAAAATAAAATCAAAAAACGAGCAGACGCTTCAAGATGTTTGCCAAGCAGCTGCCCACAATGGCCGCCATTCAGAAACTAACCCACACTCAGACATCCGCAGTGGCAGCCACATCCTCCTCCTCAGCAGCAGCAGCAGCAGCGGCGGCATCATCGACATCGCCATGGTCAACTGAGAACCATTCGTGTCCGTGTCCCTCGTTCAACTTGCATTAATCCATTCAGAACACAATGAAACATAATTTTTGCCCCTTGAGAAGTTGAATTCAAAACTGATTGTAAGAGAACTTTTAAGTGCTGGGAAGAGCCTAAAAACGCACACTTTAAAGCACAATTTGAGAACTTATCAGAGGGTTTTTAGTAACGCTTACCTGGCCCCTAGAAGTTATCAATATTTATCTCTTGTCTATTATTGTTACCAAGTCATTTTTAAAACTAATTCTTATTACTTATGCGTATAATAAAGGCCCATAATTGGAATATCTATTATTTGACTATATATATTTAGTTGTATGTTTTGATTTGTAAGAGTGCCAAAGCCAATTAGAATCTTGTAGTTTCCTAGTTGTAGAAGTAGTAGTAGTATATTATGTTCAGTAGTCGACGAGTGTAGAAATCCTGCTCTATCTATAAGTAACTATCTCCAAAATCACCTCGTTGCCGACAAAACATTAATCATAAACATCTCTGCTCTGCCAAACCAATTTACACTCGAAACCAAATAGGTGATGGTGCTGAATGTGTCCTCGCTGCTGAAGACCGTCAAGGCTGTGGAGGATGAACACACGCGCGGAACTCGGGCCATGGAGGCCACCGTGGAAGCCATTTCCCAGGAGATTCGGGTAAGTTTTAAACATATATATCGAAAATATATAAGTTATTAACTTATTATTATTACTCTTACAGGCCATGCACACTCCCCCTCCAGTGGGCAGCAACCAGGTGGGACCCGAGGACCTGATCCGTGTGACCATGAACGTAACGGCTGCCACTGCCAAGGCTGTTGCTGCTGGCACCTCGAATCTGCAGGCCGACATTGTGGCTGCCGCCAATCTGGGACGTCGGGCCATCTCTGACATGCTGATTGTTTGTCGCTCTGTCGCCTGGAACTGCGCCGAAACGGAGGAACTGCGAATGCGCACCCTGGAAGCGGGCACGGCTGTGGGCGAGTCTTATCGCGAGCTGCTCAACGGCATCCTGCACAACTGCAGCGCCGACGATCGCATGCATTTGTCTCGTCGTGTCGCCAAGTGCGTCACCGATCTGGTGGCCATGGCCAGGCTGCTCAAGGGCTCCGATTGGATCGATCCCGAGGATCCCACAGTGATAGCGGAAAACGAGTTGCTGGGCGCCGCTGCCTCCATCGATGCGGCGGCCAAGAAGCTGGCATCGCTGCGTCCTCGTCGCCAGGCCGACGTCACGGTAGGTCTAGCTTTTGTATGGTTAACCTAATATCTAATAATAAGTGGTGAATGATAACTAAACTCATCCTAGTTTATAAGCGGTGCTTGATCCCTAACTCCACGCCCTCAAAACGAACTAATTGATGGCTCCAGTGAGATATGTTTGATATTCTTGGTTGTTACATTCAAAAGTTCACCCAGGAATCAAACATATTATTACTGTGGCCCTCGCCAATCTACTAAACCTCTCGGCTCGAAACCTCGACTAAAACCGAATCGCCTGGTGACTGTTATGCCTTGAAAGCTTTCTTTTTTCCCCCAAATATTGAAACATACTAATCCCTGCCTTTTCTGCCCAAACACAGATCGAACTCGACGAGAACATGAAGTTTGACGAAATGATACTTGAGGCCGCCAAGGGAATTATGGCCGCTTCGGCCGCCTTGGTGCGTGCTGCGAACGCTGCGCAGCGTGAGCTCATCGACCAGGGCAAGGTGGCACGTCGCCCGCTGACCAGCTCCGACGATGGCCAGTGGTCTGAGGGCCTCATCTCGGCCGCTCGCCTGGTTGCCGCCGCCACACACAGCCTGGTGGAGGCCGCCCAGAATCTGGTGCGCGGCGTGGGCACCGAGGAAATGCTCATCTCCACGGCCAAGCAAGTGGCCGCCTCGACAGCCCAGCTGTTGATTGCCTGCAAGGTGAAGTCCAATCCCAACTCAGAGGCCGGACGGCGTCTGCAGGCTGCCGGCAATGCGGTGATCAAGTCCACCGACAATTTGGTGCACTCCGCTCAGCAGGGCCTGGAGGCCGAGGAAGAGCACTCGCTGAAGATCAACACATCGATGGTGGATGGCATGGCGCAGGAGATTAACGCCCGTTCCGCGGTGCTGCGCAAGGAGAAGGAGCTGGAGGAGGCTCGTCAGCGCCTTAAGCATGTACGACAGGCGCAGCGATACGCGAAGAACGCCCAGGGCTTCACCACAGACGAAAGCGATACGGAGATTGCCTATGGAACACTCAACAGGAGCCAGAACAATGTATGAGCAACTTTTTATACTCGTATCTCCTTTCATTTTTAGTTAGATTTTGCACCAGCGAATGAAATTGGCACTGAGATCGATGGCTAAATTGAGGCACCAGTTTTTGTATTCTATCCAGTAGAGTAATTCAGAGGGATCTTAACTTGGTGTGGGGCTGGCAGAGCCAATTTAACACGTAACCGTCTAACCACTATTCTCTCTCTCTATCTCCTAACCCCGTAACAATAACAGACTTTGGGTCGCAGCGGAGGAGGAGGCGCTTACTACGGTTCCGGCGAGGTGCCCAGCTCACCGAGCTACTTTTCAGGTGGAAGCCAGCAGCAGCAGCAGCAAAAGCATCACTACAGCTACGCCAGTCCGCAGCCCCAGCACTTCCATCATCCCGGAGCGGTGTCGCCGCCGCCATCCAACTATCCAGCAATGGATGATGCCAACGGAGACTTCCCTCCGCCACCACCGCCGCTGTCGACCACCATTTCTAACATGCAAACCGCCACGTCTGGTCACAGTAGCTTCCGCCCTAATCCCAAGCTAACAGCCAATGCAGTGCCCCGTCCCTATCCGGGCAGCCCGGGCGGCAGCAATGGCCTAACCTCTGCACCCACCATTGGCGCCACCACACCCACTAATACAAACTACCAGCATAGCTTTGAGTCGTCGTCCAGCATTAAAACGCAAAACTCATCTCCGCCGGCGGTGCCGCAGAAGCCGGTTAACCGGAATCTGGAGGCGTGCGTGCAGGATCTGCATGACAAGACCTTTGGCCAGGGCGGTGTGGTGCAGCTGACGGGCGGCAATGGCTATCCGGGACAGAACTACGAGGGCTACACGTCCAGGTGAGTTTCAGCCGTAACACTTTCGTCCTGCTCTTGCTAATCTGTGTTCGGTATGTCCGCAGGTATGAGACGCGTAACTTTGACAAGGCGGCCAACAACAACACCTCCACTGTTACCAGCAGCAGCGATGTCGGCCTGGTAAAGCCCTTAGAGTCAAGCTTCTCGCAGATGACCCTCAACACCGATGGTGGAAAGATCAGCATCGTGGACCAGGGCTCAGAGCGCCTCACCTCGATGACACAGCGTGTGATGGAGCGCAAGTCCTTCACGACCACGACGGAATCCCGCTCGGAAACCAAGACGGAGAAGCATAGTTTTCGATTGGACTAGAAGCCTGCCCTAGTTGCCTAAGTAAATGTTCTGGCAGGAGTCTGTCGATGTTTGCCAAAAGTGCTTTTAACATTTACACCCCATACACACGAACATACTAATAGAAATAATTTAATATTAATTGTAATTTAGCCACTAGCGAACTACGTCTATATATGCTACCCCTACCATATAATCGCCTAATATTAACAACCCAATAATCGCTGTCCGACTTTCTATGTCTTCGCAAATCTGTTGTCTGCATTGTTTATTTGCCATTCAATTGCCAAAACATCATATATCGATGAGCAAGCCATAAACAGCAGTTTTTATTTAGTCAGGCGAGCCCTAAAAATCTAAACTGTAAAATCTAAAATTTCAAATTAATCCTTAATAATCGTATAACCCCTACAAAATTGGTACTTTATTTTCGTTGTTATTTCGATGCAATTTATTACTGTGCACTAAAAACATGCCTTTATATTTCGTAATGAGTGTAACCTTAATTGAAAAAGGATGAAAGCCACACGTAAACAGTCAAAATATCTATGTAATACCCACATCTATGTTCTAAAGTTGTGAATTCTGTTTGTTGTAATCACTATTATTTCTTATATCTTTGTATATACGTACATGTGCGAGTCGTGTATGCAGTTGCATATTTAAATTGTGTATTTTTTGTAAATTAATAAAAACAAAATAATAATATATTAACAAGCTTGTAAATGTGTTTTAAATATTTTACCCGGAATTAAGATAATGAGTGGCTGAAAATATCTATCGGATTTTTTCGACTATTTATTATTTTGATTTGTTTTTTATTGGTCAAAAGGAGGAAGATAATCCACTGTATGTTTTATTTAACTTATATTCCTTTTTCATTCATACGTTTTAATACAATTTTATTAAGAGCCACAACAAATTATACAAAATAAAAGGATTTTATAAATCTCATTTATAATTAATAAAATAAATGCAACATTTAGTCTGTCGGTTAGTCAACATTATCCACAAAATTGCCACAATTGTCATTCCATAAATGCGTTTCTGGTTCTGGAATAGAGCTAAGCTCCTGGTTCCTACTTGTACTCCTGGTTCAGCTGGCGACCGATGAGCCAGCGCCTGATCTCCGAAGTGCCTGCTCCGATCTCGTAAAGCTTGGCGTCGCGCAGGATGCGACCTGTTGGGTTTTCATTGATGTAACCGTTGCCACCGAGGATTTGAATGGCATCTAACGCCACCTGAGTGGCCTTCTCCGCGGTGTAGAGAATGACGCCGGCGCAATCCTTGGGACTGCGAGTGCCCGCGTCACAGGACCTGGCCACAGTGTAGAGATAGCTGCGGCAGGCACTTAGCGTGGTGTACATGTCGGCCATCTTGCCCTGGAGCAGCTGGAACTCGCCGATCAGCTGGTTCATCTGCTTGCGCTGGTGGGCATAGTCGAAGGCCACGTCGCAGGCGGCTTGCATCAGACCCACGGGTCCGGCTGCGAGCACCAGGCGCTCAAAGTCCAACCCGGACATCAGCACATAGACGCCCTTGTTCTCCTGGCCCAGCACATTCTTGGCGGGCACCTTCAGATCCTGGAAGACCAGCTCGCAGGTGCTGCTGCCACGCATGCCCAGCTTGTCCAGTTTCTGGGCCACACTGAAGCCCTCCCAGGCGGTCTCTACTATGAAAGCGGTGATGCCGTGCTTGTCCGGCACTCCAGGACCACCGGTCTTGGCATAAACAACCAAAGTGTCGGCATCAGATCCGTTGGTAATCCAGAACTTGGATCCATTGAGCACATAGTAGTCGCCCTTGCGCTCGGCGCGCAGCTTCATGGACACCACATCGGATCCAGCTCCGGGTTCAGACATGGCCAGACCTCCGATGTGCTCGCCGCTGCACAGCTTCGGCAGGTACTTCTCCTTCTGTTCAGGAGTGCCGTTCTTGGTCAGTTGATTGATGCACAGGTTGGAGTGGGCTCCGTAGGACAAAGCCACGCCGCCAGCAGCTCTGAAAATATAAAGATGAATCTTGTTTGAAAGGCGATCTTGCAGTTTATTGAATAAATTAATATTTCAGCCAAGTATTTCTTACCGCGAGAACTCCTCCATGATGATGCAGTGATCGATATAGCTGCCCCCAGTGCCACCAAAGTCTGGCTCTGCTGTGATGCCCAGGAAGCCAAGATCACCCAGTTTCTTCCAGAAAGGACGCATGTCTCTGTGAAGTCCAAAAAGTGTTAAGTATATTTTGTACAAAATAAATTGAAATATATATGTACATATATTTTAGTGTATAGAAACCATACTCTTGCCAGATGGTAGCCCAATTAACTTCCCCCATCAAAGAGAAACCCAGATCCACCCAGTTAGGATCATGGCTTACTTGAAGTTATCCAGCTTGTCGATCTCCTTGGCCAGTGGAGCCAGTTTCTTTTGGAAGAAATTGAAGGCGACTTCTCGCAACTTCTGGCGATCCTCGTCCAGCCCGAACATGGCATCGTTGACGGGATAGTGGGCGAGGGATCGGGTCCAGGACGAAGGACGATTGCCGCTCTGGAGGAGAGATCGGCAAGACTTGGCCACAAATCGCAGAGCCATGTTGACGTTCTTTTAAGGGAGGGAGCAGTAAACTATTATCTAACCTCTGGTGATCAGCTGTTCCCACTCGCTATATCACCCACATCAACCATCTCTAGATTTGGGTTCGTACTCTCGCTGGTCAGCCGATAGTTGTAGCTACGGATTTAAATTGATATTTCAGTGAGAAAATTTATGTTTGAGAAGTTGAAAAATAAATAATAAATAAATATTCTCCGCTTCCATATCTAGATTATGTTCTCCAAGCTCTTTTTTTAACATAAAAAACGTAATAAATTGAGTATAATCAATCAATTGAATATATAATATAATATAATAGTAAAATATCTTTCAAATTTCTTTTTTTTCCCTAAATTGTGTGTATCTATAATATATAAATAAGTTAAATTAAATAACATTGTAAAGTTTATAGATCAATCACTTAATTTTCTCCGACAACCAACACTGGCTGCCGCTCAATTAGAATTCAAAAGTGCCCGCCAAGTCAGGCAGTCTCCCTTGAAATAACCACGAGAATACTGCTGGCTAAAAGTATGCTTCCCTCCCAAGGCAGGACAACAAGAGCAACTGCTACTGAAGATGCACTCAGACGGAGAGAGTGAGCAATCCTTGCACTGGGCTCCTAAGAGAAGAGCTGCGAGTCCAGTGCGCATGACTCAATCAACGGCAAGTGGACGGGTTGCCGGGAAGCCGGCAGTAAGAACAACAACTACAACGCATAGAGCAGGCCAGTGCAGGCGAAGGGATAAACATAAACAGAGCCAGGACGACGGTCTCAGTCTGGCTAGAGCTTCGGTCTAAATGGAATTAAAGAGGCGGCGACCGAGCCCCGGAGCAGCCATCGAGTCATCAGTAGCGCTGTGCTTGCCCATCGTGCGTTGTGCGTTGCCCGCGGAGCTCCGGATCCGGTCGTCCTGCTGCTGGCCATATCGGATATCGGCCACGGATACGGAAGTGTGTGTTGCCCCCGGCGGAAGGCTGAAGTGATAATTAATTGATGTGCTTGGGAGAGGGACTAGAACTGGTACTGGTACTGGGACTGGTAATGGAACCGACTCTGCGACTGGAAGCGGCAAATGTTCAGCATTTGATTTTAAGGGGCAGGTGTAACCCAAATAATTGAACAATTCGGCGGCAGGCAAATCGATAAGTGTCCCGGCGTAGTCATAAATAAGTCGTTGCTGTCGTCCTGACAGCTGAGGGAGCGAGCGGTTCACGTGTGTGCTGGGTTTGATTAATGGCCTCTAGGTTGTGCGTTACGTTGCCAAGGATTCGAGGCGGCAGGTCCTCCCCCAATCGGCGTATCCTGTCAATCAACACGACTCAATGAGGAGGCGCTTCCCGTAGGTAACCATCGCAACTAAGACGTTTCCGTGAATGCATCTCATCGAGCACTCTTTTTAATGAGTACTTCAAGCATTCTCATTAAGGACTCACCAACCCACCTGCACCTCATCATTATATTTTGGCCCCGCTAATGCCGTTTTAATGACTGCCGCCTGGCTTCTTGGCTAATCAATCAGCGGCGGTTGCGGCGGCGGTGGCGGTGGCCTGAACCTTTGCAATTCCTATTGCACTCCCTTTATGTAACACAATCACAGCAATTAAATGCCGCCCGGTCTATAAACAGATCTCACTGCCATTGTCTCTCTCGGTGTGTTGTTGCGGCATTCTTGGGATGTTTGTTTGCTGGCTGGCTGCTGGGCCCCTTAATGCCAAGTGGAATGAACTTGATGAGCAGCAGTTGCCACTTTGGTGTTGCACTGCATCCACGCCGTGCACCACAAAGGCATCTCTGATGGACGTGGATGTAGTGCGGCAATTGAACCCGACTGCTGGATAGCTGGGCTGATGGGAGGACCGGGGATGTTGCGATGCTGGCATGCTAGGGGTTGCCTCCTCATAAACATGGCTGAAACACAAAACATGCCATCTGCCGGCTCAACACAACTTGAACTTGTCGCGTCCACTGCACGAAACTTTTGATGAACCCTCTGTTTTATAATCCAACTTTAATGCCCTCTGACAAGTGAGGTCATCCACTGGGCCGCTTTAGTTTACTTTTACTTACTGAAATAACTGAGGCAGTTTATGACCATTT
Source organism: Drosophila seguyi (assembly GCA_008042675.1). Classification (NCBI taxonomy): domain Eukaryota; kingdom Metazoa; phylum Arthropoda; class Insecta; order Diptera; family Drosophilidae; genus Drosophila; species Drosophila seguyi. The sequence continues at coordinate 27,489 of VNJU01007658.1, read as the reverse complement.
AAATGACAACGCTGCAGCTTCACGGGGCCAAAAATCATGAGAGTTTGTACGAAATTTTCTATTCTTTGCAGCTTGCAATTGGACCATGGAAATAGATCAACCTAAGCTAAATATGCATTTATTTTAATCGGAAATAGGGTATTTTAATTTCAATCAGTAAAATATAATTTCCTACCCCATTTATCATATATATATTTTTGATCAGCATCAACAGACAAGTTTAGAACTGTGGGAAAAAAATCTTTTTCAACTTTTTTCAAAATTTGATAAAAGTTGTCAATAATTTCAGTATGCAGACTATTGACCTTCTAAAAATTAACACAGAAATACTTTCTAAATTGAAATTATTACCTTTTTGATTTAGTCTTGCTTTTTTTATACTTCGATTTTAATATTATATTAAACAAAAAATAACGGTCTAAATAATGGAAATACTTTAGTTCATCTTGTGAGCATAGCATATACAATAGAGGGTCATAAAATATCAAAAAATGTTAGTTATCAGAAATAAAATAAATAAAACTACAGAACGATCTCAATAATGTCCAATTAAGACTGTAAATTCCCTTTACATTATCCAAGCTACATTTCTCCATAAAGATCTGTGAAGATTGGCTACCAATCGAACTCCTGCATGCCTGAATGGTCTCAAACGGAATCCCATACACTTTTAATTTGCATTTCCCATCAATCTGGCTGGCAATCAACCAACTCGATATGCGTATCTCTAAAAATACGCCGCAAAATAAAAATAATGTGTGTGATAAGCAAGTGCAGTTGGCCGGAGAGCGGCTCCGTAAACACTGGGTATATACTATACAGTGTACGGCCGTCGGCCAGAGAACACGGAACGGAACGGAGGCGACCGAGCAGCAGCAGTGACAAAAAACACAGTCCAAAAGTGAGACCAACTGAAAAGCTTTCGGACGTCCACAGGTCCACACCGCGGCCACGGCATTCGTCAGTGAAGTGGGCGCAGGTTTAGTCGGCATTAGTCGCGCTCGCAACGGCACGGCAAACGATCCACGATCCACGATCGACGACATCGACATCGACGACAATACAAACAAACGACGACGCATGGACTCCGTGCGCGATTTTCATTCAGTTTTCAGTCAACTTCTCGCTCAGCTCTCGCCACATCCGCATCTATACCCAGGCCGGAGCCGGCCGAAAGCCCGGCCAATTACAAACGAGAGCCAGCACAACTGACCCAGCTCCGCAGTCCAGCGGCGGCGGTTAGCAGGAGAACTCATCATTATCCGCCATAATCGTTAGGGTTAGTTACCCCCGAAACCGAAACCGAAACGTCGCGTTGTCACGTAATGCCCATTCGATTTAATTTCATTATTAATTTTTTGGAATACACCCTACGTGTGTGCGACTCGGGGTTCTAAGGAATATGAAAAGTGACCCAGTGTGTGTTAAATTAAATCACCGCATTATAAATAACTTGGGAAATTTTCAAATCTAAAATATATTCTCATTGGCGGCCAGCTAGATATATATCTCCGAGCGCGCCCGACCGCCCGCCAAGTAATCGAAGCGACAAAAAATACGCAAAGTTCGAAAAAAGCGCGAGTGTGCGAGTGTGGCTGAGTGTGTGTTTGGCAAATGTCACTGGTGTGTGCTGTGCGTCACTGAAGATAAACCACGAGCACACATAAAATCGCTGCATATAGTATATACAAAAGAAAATATATTATTCTATTTACGCGCGTGTCTTGTAGCCAACAAAAAGTAAATCTCAGCGAGCAGTCGCCAGCGCCACGAAATGGAGTCCAAGCGCTCGAAAAAAGGACGCAAAACTCGGCCGGGACAGGTCGCCCCGGCTGCCGCCAATCCTCCGCCGCAGCAGCAGCAGCAGCAGCCTCATCACCCCTGGGACGAAGGTAGGCCCATCAAGTCCAGCTGTGGCCACTGCATCTGCGGTGCCCCACAATTAGCCGCGCATTACGCATACGCCGCGTGGGCGGTGTGTCGCATCGCACATCGCCTGTAACGAATATAGAACAAGTTGTTCGTCCGTTCGCTCGGACAAGACACATGCCCTGGTATATAGCACATTACTTATGATTGCCTGCCAAGTTGAACGGCGGCCAAAAAGTATGACAAGCTCTCTGTTTTGGCGCCGCAGTCGGTCGGTCGCCCAATTATAAACCCGTATGCATATTTTTGCCCAAGTCGCAAATTCAGAGCTCCCAGAGACGCAACGCGGTCCAACGGAAATCGGCAATCACATTGCAATGGCCCCGCTAATACCACACAATTGTCTGGTGATTGGGGTAGTGCTACTTAAGCGCTTTGACATGCAAAATGCGAGGAGGAAATCCATGAACTTGAGGTCAGAATTTAAATATTTTGCGAGTGCTTGATCGGAAATTTATTTATTTGCACTGAACGGAAATTAGTAAGACTATTTTTTAGTGAGAAAAGTAAATACACTTTCGATTTTGAACCTAATTTCTTCGATTCTAGTCATAGAATGATTTTCTTGAAATTTTGGAAAAATTTTCAATTAAAACCCCATTTACTGAGTGCACTAATTATATTTTGGAAGTTTCCAAAACTTATTATTTTTCAAAGAAAAAACCACAATTGATTTGTTTTGGTAAATCGCCATTTAAAATACTAAATATAAAAACAAAATTTGTAAACATTTTGCCCTTGCTCTAATCATACATTTTAAGAAACACAATTTATTAACATTGAATACAAAAAACCTGAAACATATTTGAAATGCTTTAAGACATTATAATGGCTCTGATGTTCCAATATTTCATCACTCTAAAAATCTTGACCTTCGCAAGAGCATATGAACTTCTACATTTGGAAAACCGAATTTCCCCACAAGTTTGTACTCGGGTATTTCGGAATCTTGTGAATCGCTTGGCATTCGGATAAGTAGACTGGCTCCGTGCTAGCGGCATCTTCGGTTCCCTAAGCAGCAGCACAATGGGCGTAGATCTCTGTGTGAATTGCCAAACCGGTTATGGATGCGCTAGTAACTACCCATTCCTATACAGACTCCACCACCCCAGCCCACCGACTTGGTAGAGTACCGTTTGCCGTTGCATCGATCATCATTTGAATTAGCCGGAGAACGAGCGTGATCTGTGAACGGTTTTCCACTATACTGGACAGTTTTATTTATGGCTGATGAAAGTGAAAAACACACAATAAAGCCTAACCAAAGGTCCGTTTCCAGTTCTTATCACTTGGCAGATGAAAGTGTTCTGATTGCCACTTGAAAGTAATTATTTGGGGCCATTAAAACAATGGAGATACGCCTAAACAAAGAGGCCAAGTTTAACATTCGCTGCAGTGGACACTGCACACTGGGATCAGAGCACGTAGACCGATGCTCAAACGTCACTCTTTGGTCATATGATGGGGCAGTAACCATATGGTTACGTTATCTTATCGCTGAGAAACAATTGGCGGCCGTCTTTATCTATTTTACTTGCCAGACTCGTTGATAAGTAAGGGCTTGGTTGCATAATTCTGCTCAGGTATTTATAATGCTGACATTTTATAAATGTAAAAAAGCTTTTCAAATGATATACTAGTAATGAAATTCACCTTAATTTATAAACATTTCCCATTATTAGTAAAAATTTACAACAAAAACGTCAGACAATATTCTTTTCATACAAAAATTAAATTATTTTTATTATCATTACAGTTTTGTAATAGTGCCTTTAATTACTTTTACTTAATTTACGGTTTAAAAAACACAAATGTAATTAATGTAATCTGACATCGACCTTTCCCCATCCAACTATAAATTTAAACAAGAAAGGAAGCTAACTTCGGCATGCCGAAGTTTAAATACCCTTGCAGGAAGTAGATGAAAAAGAAGAAAAATGTTCTGACTTTTTCGCTATCTCGGGTACTGTCATAAAATAAATGTTGCCAGAGTGTTGCTGGCGAAAAATGTTGCTAGCAACAAAGCCAAACAGATATATATATTCCTGGCTGCTATATGTTATAGTGGTCTGATTTTGATCAAATTAAAACCGAAATTCTGGAATAATACAAAATGGCTACGTCTAAAATTTTATGAAAATATGTGGAAAATTGGCTTAGTTAGATTTTTTTTCTTAAAATTTTCCGATCGGTCCTATAGAAGCTATATGATATACTTGTCCGATTTTGATAAAATTAAAACCGAAATTTTAAAATATAACTAAATGGTCTGATCTAAAATTTTATGCAAATATCTTAAAAATTGGTAAAGTTATAATTTTTTTCATTAAAATTTACCGATCGTTCCTATGGCAGCTATATGATATAGTCGTCCGATCCGGCCCGTTCCGACTTATATAGTAGTGAGAGCATATAGAAGACTATCTGCAAAGTTTCATTCAGATAGCTTCAAGACTGAGAGACTAGTTTGCGTAGAAACGGACGGACAGACGGACAGACGGACAGACGGACAGACGGACATGGCTAGATCGACTCGGCTGTTGATGCTGATCAAGAATATATATACTTTATAGGGTCGGAAATGTCTCCTTCACTGCGTTGCAAACTTCTGACTAAAATTATAATACCCTGCAAGGGTAAATAACAAAGCAAGTTTGCAATTATAATTGCTTACAGGTTAAGTACAAAGAGGGTAACACAATAATTACAATGGGGGTGATGAAGGTTGTCTTGGTCATGGGTTCCTTGCATTTATATATCATTGCGGCTCTAGCCATCACTCAATGGTGAAGTCAGCTGCTATTCTTGGCAGGCGCAGCGTTTATGATTATTATATTAGATTCATAAATCAATAGGAATTTGCCCCCTTGATACTCTCCAGCCCCTGTTTGGTATAATTTATTGGTAACTCATCTAATGGCGAACTCACAAGCTATTTCCTAGCAAGTCGAATGTGCTAAAAGGTTCAATCTAAAATACCGGTAAGCATATTCCACGGCACATTTCGCCCGTTGATTAGCATGGCGAAGAAACCAGATGATTCAGACCAGGTGAAAATTGCTGGTAATTGGCAGGGGAACGGACTACCCGCCATCGATCGGTCTATTGGAGGAGTTGGCCCAACTAATGGCGGCCTGATTGATTTCCAATTAGCGGCAGCGAGTCGCATTCCCCATCACATGATTCTAAACAAACTTTGTCCTAATTGCAGGCCTTTCAGCGAAGAGTCCCCATCCGAATAGAGCCATTCCCAGCACGGGCACAGCACTGACCCGCTTCCTGACCTGCATGGCACCAGTGATTGGTAAACGATTCTATTCCTGCAAATGACTCTTTCCCGTGGTCTTGTGCTGTTCCACCATGTTCAGTTCATTCATAAAAAGAGATCTCAGATCGCTGTTCCCATTCATATTGGCAACATGTTGCCCCGAGATCATTGTTTACATTATTCGGTCTGCATTTTGTCTTCGTCATCAGTTCTATGTGTGGTTCCGGGAGTAGTACCAGTTTCTCTCTGTGTTCATACCATCTAAATGTCCGTACGCACAACATAAATTAAACAAAAATTGAGCGGAAATGAGCTGGTTAATATTATTTTTCTAAATAATAATATTAACCCCAAACGAGTGATATTATTACAATTTTTGGGTATGAAATTAGATCTAAATTGACCCTGGTTTCGTGTTAATATGGATTTCTATGTGTATATTCATTATTTACGAGTACCGTTCGTGTCTGTGTTTTGGAAAAGGTCCTTAAGGTTTGGGCCCAACTTGAGTGGCCAAGTGGCGTTGGCTGTGCCGTGATTTCTGTCAGTCCATCTGCATGTGGAATACCCACGATACGTATACGTTATGTTGTGCGCTTGTTTGGTTTGATTGGGTTTCCGCTCTGTCGCTTTTCCTTCTCATTTCCCATTTCTCGTACCCCGTTTCGTCTCATTTCATTCCGTTTTGCTTCCTTTCGTCGGACGTAGTCTTCGTTTTGTTTGTCGTTCGTCGTCGCGTGTGGTTTTTGTTGTTCTTGACGGTTTATTTTTATTTCGGTTTGGAACTAATCGTCAATATGAAGGCAAGCTGAAATATGTATAAAAATGTGTATATACCGCCGCGTTCTCCCTGAACTATATTTATAGGTAGCCACATAAATAATTCAATATCTGGCCAGTCAAGGTCAGAAAACGAAAGCTTCTGCTGTGCGAGGGGCCACCGCTGACGGACAGGGCATTAAAATAATAATAATAATAAAAAAATATTTAGAAAATATGTAAAACTAGCATACTTAGGGGCAAATCAATTACAATCGGCAATTTCCGTTTGCATTTGAATAATTAAGCCGTACAATGAACTCGTCGCTGCGGTTGAGAAACACGGCGCTTCTGCTTTTGCAATTGTGTCACAAGAATTTATTTTCACAACAAGCACAAATTTGTCGAGCAAACAAAACGCAAAAAAATTTTGCCGGGACGGCGGCCTGAATCCACATAACGCATACGCAGTGTGTGCCAGTTGCTCAAATTTTTCTTTTCTCATTCATCGGAATATTCTCAGCTGTGCCACCGAAATTTTGCCAATCGAAAAACAAGACATCATTTCTTTTTACATTAAAAAAATTTCTATTAGAAAAATAATGATGGCAAAAGAAAAACTTTGGCTGGTTTTAAGAATAAAGAGTCATTTAATTAGAACATTTTTTTGGTTTATTTTACTTATATATTGTTTACAATTTCCAGCTATTTAAATATTACTTTCTTTGTAAATTAAACAAAACACTTTGATATATAATTGCAACAAACTATTATTAAATTATTTTTAGAGAAAATTTGCGAAAAGTGAATATAAAATTGACTTATAAATTTTCTTTAACAGCTATCTTAAAGTGTCCCAAAACAGCAACCCCAAAATACTGCAACAATTTATTAATTTATGCCTACAAACCTTAAGCTAATAAGCAACTAAAACCCTTATCTTTTGGGGTTACTACTGGAATAAAAGGTCATGCTTAATAAGAATAATAATAAAACCTGTAGAACCTTTAGAAGTGTCTTAGCTGGATAGAATAAGAAATAAATGTAAAGAATAAATCGATAAAGGAGTATCGAGCAGGGATAATGAGTTGATTTCCCAAGTGCTAGCAAGCTATCCCAATGTCCATGCAGACCGAGAGCAGGAGGAGGAAGAGGTAAGGCTCTCATTAATAAGTTGGCTTGCCCTGGCGGCCCTCGAGTGCGTTACGCTTAAATGATTCTAAATATAGTGGAGAGCGCCCGGCTGACGGCGGCGGATGACAACGACCTTGAAGGTTGACGTCGCCAGCGCCGCATGCAACCAGTGGCGAAAGTGCAGCATGGAACGGGGGCGGCAGAGGAGGAGGAGCCGGTGCCTTGTCTCCTCCGCCATTCCCATACCCATTCCCATTCCCAGTTTCTTCTCTCGCCTTTCAATCGGCATGTCGCATTTAGCGATTCGAGAGCAGCGTCAGAGCTTCAACGTCAGCGCTCGACGTTCGACGACAAGTTCGCTGCTGTCGGCGACGGCGCTGCCCCAACTTTGCTAGTTTTGGTTTCAGCGTTGGTTTTTTAGCGGCTACGAGTAGTATTCAAAACGCGATTAGACGTCGAACATGTGAGGCTCAGGAGACGCCTCGCCTCGCCTCGCAGCAACTTATTACTCTTTTTGTTTTTGCTTATTTTTTCCAAATTATTATCTTCTTTTGTTTTTCATTATTTCCCTAATAATACCTTAACTGCCAATGATATCGAGTCATGGTTTATGTTTTCCTCAGTGTCGCTGGCAATTATGGTGAGTGATCTAATGGATTTGCATGTTACGCAATTCGTCAAGTTCGAAGGGTTCGGAGTTCGGCAATAAATTGACAAAAACAAAAAATAGTACAAAAAAAAAAAAGGTGTAATGGCCAACGTAATGATTCCTAGGGCTATTACATTGCCACTATTAATAGAGCCCATGTATCCGCACGCGCGTTACGTATACGCCGCGATGGGCCACAGAGACTCTGCCTCCCCGCACTCCCCACGAAATTTCAACGCTCTCCTATCAGTCTGCTTACAAATTTGCGTAAAGTTCAACGGCGACAGTGTTCATGAACTTGTCCGTGATTCGGATTGATTTCCATCTCGGAGTGGAGAAGGCGGAGGAGCCGGCTTCTCCCGCAGGCAGTTGTCCATGCTCATTTATGTATGAAAAGTTGATTTTGAGGAAATGCCTCGCGCACCAAACTCATTCAACTGCGAACAAGGCGCTCTCCATGTAAAGCCAGTCAAGCCAAGGCAGTTACGCCCGAATTGTTATGGTAAATCCCAACCGAAATGGGAGAAAATGTGAATATGAAAGGTGCTACGATACAAACATGCTACGGTGAGGAAGCCCAGATGATTGAATAGTGAAAGATCAAAGGGCATCCCTAGATATTATAATTTTCAACACATTACAGTACAGTGAAAATCACTTTAGATGATTGGATACTAAGCTCATAAATTATGAACTGAAATAACCTATAAGGTGAAGGGGTATATAAGAGCACAAGCTGTGTAAGCTATATTATTTGTCAGGTTTATTTTCATAATTTTATTTTTCAGTCAATAAACATCATGAACTATCATCCAATACATGCCTCCTCCCTACAACTACATACATATATTATTATATTTTGCATCATTTTTCTATAATTACCCATTTAAACCTTTGTCAGCTTTTCATTATTATTGACATCATCGTACGCGAAAAGAAAACACACCTAGGTGAGCCAAGAATCTGAGCTCATTTAACCCCGTAAGACAAATGATTAAGTCGATGTGTCACTCTATATTATATTAACTAGTGAAATCTGCATTACTTAGGACCTATTCCCTCTCGGCAACTCTGTGCCAATATAGCAATTCATTCACCCACAGAAATAATCAGAAAGGCGTAACGAAAAGCAAATTTTTGTTTTGTACAAACAATTAAGTTTCGTGGGCATGTAATTCTTCGATGTGATTACGTTGGACCCCCAAAAAACATACAGATATGGAATAAGTAGACATGTGTGTCTATATAGCAGCGATAAGCAAACAATAATTGTTGAATGTAAAATGCACATAAACACACAGACATATGTGCACACCCCCGAGAGAGACTCACTGAGAATTGGGCACATGAATGCAAAACGAAATTTACTTTTTGTCTTTGTTTATTTTTTTCGTAGTTTTTTGTAGATTTTGTTGCTTGGTTGGGTAGTTTTTGGTTGCTTTGGTGCTCTTGTTTATGCGAGGTGTGCTAAATTAACGGTAATATGTGTGTAAAAACTGCAAATTGTTTACGACTGGTTGTGTGCGCCACTGTTTCTCAAACTAAAACAAGAATGAACGTCAAAGTAGATAGCCTCGACTCTGAGATGCCCATTAGTAGGTTAAAGTACGCTCTCCATATTACCAAGACCTTTCAAGGTTTTAAACATTTTAGTTTCTAGATTTCTTAAAAAGTTACTATTTATTTGGCATAGCAATTTGGGTTTTCAAAAAAAACATTTTAGCGAATATAAACACCCCATACGTACCAAGCATGGCTAAGAAAAACTAAAACAAAAAGACAGATAAATAGCAGGAAAGGCAAGAGAGAACGCGAGCAATTGTAAAATTTTTTAAACATAAGTATTTTAAAACCAAAACAGTTGAGCGCGGAAAGCGAGGGAAAATTGGTCTTCTCTCACCAGCAGTAGTACCATTCGGGTATTTAGCTTTCGGGGGGCTGCCTTTGCGAAAATCCGTTTGGACGGACCAGTTTGCCCCGGACAATTTCAGTGCACGGCTCGCGTACCCGCCGCGAATTGCGCTGATATCCAAGATATTCGCGCACCGAGTACCATTCGAATTCGATTGATTTTTATTTTGAAAATAAAAAGGGAAACCGAAAACGAACCGAATCCAACGAAAAAACGAAACACAGGGATCGGATTCGGGAAGAAATCGAGTTCTAGAATTGGCAATTTGTGGTAAAGGAAGGCTCCTTACATTACACATATTTCGTACGAGTATTTCGTAATTGCAGCTTTCGAAATCGAAAGAATAGAGAATTGACTAGCGAGAATTCTTCGCGAGAATGTTTATGGTGTCCTCACTGTGTGTGTGTGTGTGTGTGTGTGTTGTCTCTCTCTCATCTCTCGACGTCTCGAAGTCGGGCTGCGACTTATGTAATTGTGTCTCGTCTAGTGTCCGATGTTTGCGCTTATTTTTAGCACCTGTTGCTGGCACAGTGTAAACACCTGAGTCGGCCCATCCTCACTCACGCGTTCTCCTTTTCATCTCCCCCCATCTGCAGTGTCGCTACCCGGCGCTGGAACCACTGGCCCCGGAACTGAGCAACCGACCATCCTCCTGATCAACGGCCTCGCCAGCGACGCCCAGTTGGAGGAGAAGCAGGTCAGAGCGGCCGCCTTGAAGCTAGCCCTCGATAGCAACTACATCGAGGCACCTCAGCATCCCGCAGCAGTGCCCACTACACCCGGTGGCTCCCACCTCCTCGACTTCGAGTCTCATCTCATCGAAAGCGTCTCTGGCGAAGGCAGCGGCGTTGGCATCAACGAGCTGCCGCCTATCGAACAGGAACTGCAGCAGGGCACATCCAAGGTAGGCACCGATGACGCAGAGCCAGTGATCGAGGTGGAACCGGCTGGCGCCAAGACCAAGCAACTCGTCGAGACTTTAGCGCCTGCTCACCAAATCGCCGAGGTCGACGAGACGGCCACTCCGTCGGAGGAAGTTCGTCGCACCGCCGAGCAGCTGGTGGATGAGATCGAACAGGAGCTGATCCAGGCACTCAGCAGGGATGTAGACGAGGCACAGCGGCTGCACAAGGACCAGATCCAGCGCGAGAAGGAGGAGCTCAGCTCACTCTCCAAGCAGGTGGAGGCGCAGTTAAACGAACTGACCGGCATCCTAAAGAACAAGCCCCAGGCGGAGATTGTCTTGGAGTTGCCAACGGAAGAGGAGCAGAAGCCAAAGCCAATCGTAGCCGCGCCCAACGAGCTGAAGCTCGTGGAAGTGCCTACGCCAAAGACCGAGGCCGAGGAGCAGGAGCGCCAGGAGTTCATCGACTCCCTGCCCCAGATCGAGCAGAATCGCCTGCAGGGCAGCGGAGCGGAGGAAACAGATGCCCAGCGACTCTCGGCGGACTGCAAGCGGGAGTACTATCAGTCGCTGAAGAAGTACCTGCTGCACAGCAGCCAGGACAAGCCACCAGTGCCACTCCAAACCTACCGGTGGGAGGATCTGAAGCGAGCCAAGGAACGGGTAAGTTACATATAGTTCATTGGCTATATATTTATTAAAACTAAAAAGCTTTTATAGTACATACAAATACAAACAGTTTTTAATGACAATTGTTCTGTTTGAATAAATCTTTCTAAACGAAAAGTGCGTATAAATAGATCGCAAATAGTGCTAGCCAAGAATGGAGGAGAACCATTTAAACCACTTGTAAATTTATTTAAAAAATTATGATTTCCCCTTTAAAAAAAGCAAAGTTTCTTTATGCAAATCATCACATGACGAATAACTATATATTCATTAAAAAAAAAACATTTCAAGTAGCTAAATTATAAATTTATAGTTTCGACATAGCTTAAAATTCTACAAGCGCATATGCGATTTCAAAACATAACAAGAGAGCAACAATTAATTTTCATTTTGTATGATTCAGTGCCAAAATGTATAAGAAGTAAAGCATGATATACATAGTATGTACACATACTTAATAAAATAAAATATAGCTACTATTGTGCCAACTTTTACACTTGAAAATTAATACAAATATAGAAGAGCTCCAAGTAAAATTAATAAGATATGAAATAAAATGACTTGATATTTAAAATCAATGAAAACCGCAGTCAAAAAATAACCATTGTATGCATATCTTTGTCATATTAGCTTTAGGTAGGATATGTATCCTGTCTATATTTATAGACAGTATTTTAATTGATTCTGTGGCTTACAAATGATGATTAGCTTAAAACACTGAAATTATTCTTGCATGCCTAACATTATCCCATTTTCTTTGTGATCGCAGGGCGGCTATCCCTGGACACATCTTTACAAGCGTCCCTTGGGACCCGACGAGCAGCCAGAGATTGTGCTCCTTCTGCGCAAGTCCCAGGAGCTGCGCTTTAAGTCCGAATCGCCCAAGTCTCTGAAGAAGGTGCGCTACGACGAGCAGGTGCTGGTCAAGGAGACAGAGCGATACATCCAGGACTTGTCCGAAGACGAGGCGGTCGCCACCACCACAGACGATAGCAGCGACTCGTCGTCCGACTCAGAGACCGAGTCTGAACGCGACCAGCACAACGAGGACGCGCTAAGCGAGTGCATCTCCTGCGTGTCCGATTCCGTGCTAGCGGTCGGAGGACACGCCCGTCCCCGCAAGACAAACCGCCTGGCCCATATACGTGACCTGATCCGGCGCCGACGCAGTGGTCGCACCCACGAGGACGCCCAATCGCTGCCGGGCAATTCCGCCAATCCTAGTCGGCAGAGCAGCGTGCACGAGCTAGCCCCGCCGCCGGGATCACTTATCCCCAACACCGAGAAGCCTTTGAACACCAGCAAGCCTAAACAGGGATTCGACATCATGAAGAAGCTAAAGAGTCTGGCCGAGCGCCAGAAGAAGCGGCTGAACATAAAGCGGATCACTCTGAAGAAGGAGGACAAGATCGTGCTGGGCGAGCAGCAGAAGATCATGAAGCTAAAGGCCTCTCCCAAGTCCGATCGCGGTGAGATTCCGCACTTCATCGAGAAGCAGGACTCCGACGACGTCTTAGAGCTGGTGGAGTACGACGAGTCGCCCTGCCGTAAACGCACCAAGGAGGAGCTGCTGGAGGATCAGCCCAGTGGCAGTGGCAGCCACAAAGTGCCTGAGCCAGAGGAGATCATCGAGCTACCGCTGGCCAAGACTGAGACGGAGACTCCTGTTGTGGAAATAACGGAACCCGCAGAGGAAAAACCGGAGCAGGTGGAGGAACCGAAACTCGAAGAAGAAGTCGAGGAAGATGTTGATGCGGAATCTCCCCCCAAGAAGACGCCACGACTGCGTCGAGAGCATGTCTACGAGGAGATTGGCCGGGCCGGAACTCAGGAACCTGTAGAGCAGCCCCTCGTGGAACTTGAAGCCCTTAAAAAGTCTCTGACAAGACAGGATAACCTAGCCCTCGATGAAATCGAAGCGGCCAAGCCCGTGCCCTTAGACCGCATGGGCAGCAGCGAGGAGGAGCAGGTGACCGCTGGGAAGCCAGGGGCCCTGCTAGCCCCAATTTCCTCCATCGACTCCACATCCTCTGATGAAGAACGTGCCCGCAAGGCGCAACTTTCGCCGGTGGCCGAGGATAGCGACGAACCGATGGAGAGTGCTGATTTGCGTCCAACTCTAAAAAAGGAACCCTCGCCAGCACCCTCGGACAAGAAGGTCACCTTCTCCCACGTCGAGGACGAGGCAGAGCCGCATCGCGAGGACGTCGAGCTGCCCGAAGATGTCCTGGAGGCGGCCACCAACGCGGCCAAGTGGAAAAATGAGAGGTAAGTAAGGGAGTAAATCTCCTGCCGCCTGAACCCAACAACCACACACTTCTCCCGGCTTGAAACTAACACTCAGCACAACCCCACCCGGCTGCTGTTGCTCTAACCATCTTGCAGAGGCTCTAACCCACTTGACTTCCTCATGAAATTGTTACTAACCTTCTTGCCGGGAGCTGGAGGTGGAGGCAGGGGCAGGAAACACCGCCGCCGCCGGCTAACTAAGCACCACCGTGCACCACAGTACCGAGACTATCACTACACCGACACAGACACCTCCTCAAACTCCAACACCCGCACTCACAGCCTCAGCACCTGGCGCGTCTGGGTGAAGCGATCGTCCTCCTGGACAGTTTGCTGCTGCTGCAGCTCGGGCTCCACAAACAAGTATTGGTAGCGGGCTCAAGGCGCAGGTGGCCTGACATGATTTAGACCTAAGGTAAGACCTTACCGGGGGTACAGTGGATTCAGGAGTGACAGTCGCTTCGGTGTGCGAAACGACACTTTCGTGACATTTTCCCAATCCCAAAATGTATCATGTAAAGTGTTATTGTCTTCAGAAAATCAAATCAGTATAACTCTCAAAAGCTAGCTTGAATTGTGTATATATTAATGTCAATAAAGGGAACAATTATATACGTGGACGTCGTAAGATTTCAAATATTGAAGATGTAGACTGCCAAAAAAGTAACGTTTGCCTTATTCTTCTTAGGGGAACAAGGATTTAAAACGAAAACATTCCTAATTATATATTTTACAAAACCTTTAAACATTTTTAAAATAATGGTAACGAAGCTATAAAAACCCTGAAACTGCCTTTATTACTCAAGTTTACGTAAATTTATTTAAATTATATAAATTTTTGAAGACTTCCGATAGCCGATAAGCACTGTACTCACCATACTGTACTCCTCTCACCGACATGTGTGTGTCCTTCTCACTTCTCCATTCAATGTTGGTGTTGGTTAAATAAATATGAAAATATGCGCGGATTTTGGTGGATTTGTGGTGGGCGGGGAAACGAGTTTGCATGGGGTCAGATTCCTTGTGACGCCTTGATCATCTAAACACTACTTTCAAAGGTCACGCCACATCCGCAACCCCAGGACGAATTCCGCCGACCAGTAATTACTTGTACACATACATATGGATAAAGTACCATCAAACGACGCGTGTCAGGCGAACATCAAACGGCAAAGTGTAGAGTATATTTAGCGCGCTAAAGGTCGACGAATGACAACAAGATTTCCGGCAGGGCCTGCCTCAGAAGATCCTAAAAATAAAACGATAAAGTGCAGGTCGAAAAACAAATTGTTACTCCTCCCAGTTCTTCTTCTTTTATCCTCCTCCTTGCCCTCCCCCGCCCACCACAAACAACTCACCACGATCACAATTATGAGTAGGCTGGCCGCTTTGTCGCCGCCGCACACAAACAAGCAAACACTGGCAAACGCCCCTAATCCGTGTCGCTGGCGATTTGTGTGTTTGTGATTTTGCTAATTTTAAAGAAAACATTTTCATCTTTCGAACAAGAAAATTCGGTTGAAAATTTGTGTCGCGCAAATGGCGAAAAGCTCTCTGTCCTCAGTCCTGGCCGAAAATCGCAACGATGTAGACGCGCTCGCGCTTGCACAAACTTACGCGTAACGGGACCTCCAACATCTCTACCACAGCCGAGAGGGACAGGGACGACGATACACTGATTCCAAAGCGCCGTATCGATAAACGATTATTAACCACTGAGAAGAAAAATACGAAATAACGGACTTTCGAGCCGTTGCAAAACCAAGAGCGAAATTCTTGGCCCCGTAAGAATTCGAACGGGACAGAAAATAAATTCAATGTCTGCTCTGGTGGTGCTTTAAAAATAGCCACCGACGACGACCACACAGCGAAGGCGAACAAAAGCACCGAGGAGGAGATTCGCGAGCGGAGCAGGGGGATTACCGCCGGGGCCAAGTGAGCAAGTAATAGTTGCTAGCGACCATGTTGAACTCCCGACGATCAGCCTCGGTGGGCGCTCTGCCCGCCGAGAAGCGTCACTTCGTGTCAAGGGCAGAGAGTGCGAGCGGTGCCTCCATGGAGGTGCGCTGCGCCTGCCAGTTCTTCGAGTCCGAATCCCTGCTGCCGGAGCGTATAAATCCCGTCGACTCGCGGCCTGGCTCGAGGCTGAGTCAGCACGCCGAGGAGCAGTTCCCAGGTGCACATCTCAATCTTCTGCACGACGACCTGTCCGCGCACAGCTTCGAGGTGGTGAGTCACGCCGATGTGGCGCCCTCGGTGGATCTGAGCTTCATGGAGCGATACCCGGAACTGGAGCAGACGGCGCGCTCGCGGGGGCTGGTGGTGCGCAGCATCTCGGACGCCACAGAGCCGGACTTTCCCGGCCAGCATCATCATCAACAGCAGCAGCTAGGTGGTGTTGGTGGAGGCCTTGTGGCCGGCCGCAGACGTCAGCTGTCCATGGGCGGACTGTCCTCGGGCAGCATGGGTCGCTTTCCCGACACTCTGTCCATGCGCAGTGGCACCTCGCTGCGTCGCATCTCGGCCGGTAACTCCAGGGCGGACCTGTACTGTGCCGACATCAACATACCGAGTGCTCCATCTGCGGCGGCGGGAGGACGTCGATCGGCCAGCGCGAGTCGTCGCGCTTCCAATGCGGATCTGTTCCAGGCCAGCATCGTTCCGGGATCCCAGCAGCCTCCGCAACTGAACTTGATTCCAGCCACGGCCTTGCCGGGAATGATGGAGCAGCCACCGCAGTTCCCGTCGCACCAGGCCTCGCCGGCTCCATCGCAACAGGACTTCCGAATCGCCAAGCCTCCGCTCTCAACGGACTACATGAGACCGAGCGAAGCGAACAAGGAGAACCAGTTCCCCGGAGATACGCTGCCCCAGAATCGACCCATTGACGTATCACGCTTTGGCGGCGATGCGGTGCGACCCTCTTTCCTTCTGGAGTCAGATTTACAGCAGTTTCAGAGCCCCTACAAGCCTACGGTGGCACCCATCGACCCTCTGGCGGAGACTGTGGCAGAGCTGGAGCAGATTGCCCAGGAGCATAGCATCGTTCGCATCAGGGACAACATACAATCGGAGACGCGACGACCGCCCTCAATTGGTGGTGAACTGAGCGCAGGTCCACTGAAGGTGGATGAGTTGACCAAGATCGAGATCATCCACGATATACCAGCGGTGGATATAGACCAATTGTTGCGGGAAGAGGAGGCCAAAGCGGCGGAGCACCGCAGCCGTAGTCCCAGGCCAACGCCTAGGAGGCCCAAATCCCCACCCGTAATGGCTACTCTCCAACTGCCTTCGAGTAGAACGACCAGTCCCTCGCCAGCGGAAACAGTACTGCCCCCAGCTGCTGGCCAGCAACTCCTCAAGCGCCAGCATACGCCGGAACGGCAACTGTCGCCGGAACGCGCCTCCAAGTGGGCACCACAAGTAGAACCCGCTTCCACTGCTGCTGTCATCAATCTGCAGGATGCTTCTCCTGAAGTCAGAAGCACGTACACCTCGCGGTTCAAGTCTATGTTTGGTGCCAAGGAGCCAGGGCAGCGATCGCGCTCTCCTAGTCCAGCTGTACAGCCAATCCCCAGGAGTCAGTACACGCCGGAAAGACAGATGTCGCCGGAACGTCCCTCCAGGTGGACCCCGCAGCAGCAGACTGTAGCCGACGCTCCACCTGCCACCGTAATAAACCTGCAGGAAGCCTCGCCAGATGTGAAAGGTTCCTACACTTCGCGTTTTAAGTCGATGTTTGGCGCTAAAGAGCCCACCACACAGCGATCCCGCTCTCCTAGTCCCGCTGTCCAGCCAGTTCTAAGGAGTCAGTACACTCCGGAACGACAACTATCGCCGGAACGCGCCTCTAAGTGGTCACCTCAACAGGAGAACGTGTTCGTAGCCATCAGTCCACCAGAGGCTTTGCCAGAAGTCAAGAGTTCCTACACCTCGCGCTTTAAATCAATGTTTGGCGGCAAGGAGTCACGCGGAAAGTCACCATCACCCTCGCTGCAGCGCTCCCGAACGCCCAGTCCGAAGCTGGACAGACTGGAGAAATCCCCTATGCGCTCTGTGTTCAACCGGGGCAAGGCCATGTCCATAGTGAACACCACCACGGCGGCGATCAAAGGCAAGGAAGCGGAACCCCTGGCCGTGCGTGTGACAGAGACATTCTCGCTTAAAGTGGACGAAATGGATCAATACTGCGTGCGGCCACCTAAGCCACCGGCTCCACCTCCAAATGCCCAGACTATGTACAGCAGTCGAGAGGACTTTGCCGCCTCAGAGCGAGCCTCGGACAGGGCCTCGGTGGACATCAGCGAAGCCTTCGCCCCCGTGGTGGTGTCCGCCGTGCCCCGAGGTGGCAGTTTCAGCCAGAGCGCCAGCATGAACATAAGTATGACCGGAAGCGGGGGCAGCTTCATGGCCGGCAACAGGAACCTCTACTCCAGCGAGATAGGGGGAGCGGAATCGGGCTATTCGCGTACGGATTCAGCCAGCAGGGATATTTCAATGGGCGGCAGCCGTCCGTTGATCTCCGTGCCCATACAGATATCCGGAAGCGGCAGCGGATTTGGGAGCGCAACCGGAAGTAGGAGTAATGTGTACCGACCCCTGCATCAGCGTGCTCCCTCCGAGCAACGCGGTTTTGGGGTGCAGCGCAAGTCCTCGTTTAGGGAGCCGCGCACACAGTCTCACGACCGGGGCTCCCGGCTAGGCCGATCCCAGGAGCAGCTGTTCGGGGCGGACCGCATGACAAAGACGGTTAGTTTCCATTTTGACGAACGCAAATCGCGCCTCGCGGATTTCGAGTCCAACTCGAACCCCTTGACCCCCAAGCAATTAGAACACAGAGACTTCCTCGAACGGACATATTTCTCTCGGTAAGCCATCGCCACCCTCCTGTCCCCGAGAACCCGACCTCGACACGCAAGCAGCAGGCCGCTCCTGACGGCTCCTCTTAGCTTCCGCTTCTACACCACCACAACCACACGATCCATGTTGCAACCTCTGCCCACAATCCCCTGATATCTAATCTCATTTTCTCGTTTTGTTTCGCAGTGATCATGAATACGAGCCCGTGGGCGGATCCTCGCCAGCGCCCAGCCCACAGGATGAGCTGCAGCTGCCCATGGACATCGATACAGCGCTCAGCTCGGCCGGCACCACTCCACGCACCGAATCCCGCACCGACTACGAAATCCACACCAGCCAGGTCGACTCTAGCGCCCTGGAGGAACTGCCCCTGCAGCCGGAGAACCGTCGTAAAGGCTTCATGGCCTCGGCCCAGGACCGGACCAAGAAAATGCAGGACGGTCTTCGTCAGCAGGCGGGTAAGCTTCGCACCAGGCTCCAGCCAAAACCTAAGCCCGTCTCGGGCAGTCCCAAAGCGAAGGCTAAGGAGAGGAGGCGCTTCAAGGCACCCGAGTTCTCCAAGATCAAGATGCCGGAGATCAAGCGACCGGATATGTCGAAGCTGAAGGACCTGAAGCGACCGGAGTTCACGAAGTTCAACAAGCCGGACATGTCCAAGTTCAAGCTGCCGGAGAAGTTATCCACCCTGAAGCTGCGCCGTAGCAAGAGCTTCAAGGAGAACGAGGGTGAGCTTCCGCCAGCGGACACCCAGGAGAACACCGGAACCTCGGCAACCCCAACCCATGGCGGGCCTACACCAAAGAAGAAGTTTGAGTTCAACTTTGGCACCTATCCACGGGCCTTCCGCAAGAAAAAGCCTGAGGAGCCAGCTCCAGTGGCCATGGAATCATCCCTGGGCACAGAGGGTCTCAGCTTGAGTGTGATTCCCAGCACGGAGACGCAGCCTTCGCAAACGTCCACTAGCTCACCTCAGGGCGATCGTGGACCCGGCCCTGTGCGCTCCCGTTGGGCGGACAAGTTCTCCGACGTGAGCTACAATGACAGCGAGGGATCTCGCTACCGGCGCTATGGAAGCGAGTTGGAGAGCTTCGACAGGGAGTCCTCGTTGGAGCGTCGTATGAAGGAGGACCTTGAGGGCACCGAAGACACAGCCAGTGAGGCGCAGCCGCAGCCAGAGATGGGCATCCTAGGCGCCGTGGCTGACAGCAAGCAGTTCGCTGAATTCGACGAAGAGAACCGTGCCATCCACGAGATCTCCAGCAAACGGTCTCGAGAGTTCAAGCGGCGTCCCATGGTGCATCAGGACTCAGATCTCCGCTCTGAGGATAGCAGAGATGCCGAGGGATGGACCGAGAAGGATATACAGAAGAACAAACTGCTCCGCAAGGCCGAATTGGAAGCTGAGGCTGGCTTCTACAAGCTCCACGATCTGCAGGACGCACAGTCCACGGCCAGCTCCGGCAAGAAGGTGGTCATGGAGCCCATCGATGATGACGAGTTCTTCCTGCGCAAGCGCGGCATCTCCGAGGACAACATCCAGCTGCGTCAGTACATCAGCGAGGCCATTCGTGAGGGCTACGACATGCCCAATGCCTTGAAACATGTCGGCTACTCCGCAGAACATGTCCCGGCAGAGTTCGCGGACTACGATGTGCCACCAGCCAAGCCCCGCCGCCTGCACCGCAACTACCAACCGGAATTCGACTCGCAAGAGTTCCAGCGCAGCGACTACGGCGACGATCTGTCCATGTCGCAGAACGGCAGCGAGTTTACACCGAAGCGCCCGCTTCGCAAGGCCCGCAGTCGCAGCAAATACTCTATCGAGGGCAGCCAGGACATACCCATGGCGGATGGCGGCAGCAGCATCCAGTACTTCGACGACGACGAGGAGTACCTTCGACCCCCAGTGAGGGATCAGCCGGCCACAGCGGACTCGGATCAGGCGCTCAATAACCTCAATATTGGCGGCAGGGCAGCGGCGATGATTCAGGAGGAGCTGGAGAAGGAGCGTCAGAAGACTCGTCCGCAGGCACCAAGGCGACAAAAGAAACGCACAAGGGACGACGCATCCGTGGAAAAGGATGCGGACTCGTTCATCAACGGCTTTGGTGGTAGATCAGTATCGAATACCTTTTTGCAGCCACACGAAGATGTGAGTATAAATTGTGGATTCACAGGGATTGATACCCAGACCTAGCTTCGGTGAACCTTTTCCTCGACTTCCACAGGTAATTGTTTATCGCACTGAGCACGAATATCG
Organism: Drosophila seguyi; assembly: GCA_008042675.1. Lineage (NCBI taxonomy): Eukaryota > Metazoa > Arthropoda > Insecta > Diptera > Drosophilidae > Drosophila > Drosophila seguyi. Next base: position 6,853 of record VNJU01007658.1, on the reverse strand, counting down.
TCACATACCGCTAGCCACGCCGGACAGATTTACGGACGGAGCATCTGGCCGCACGCAGCGCTCCGAAGACGACCGCACATCGCGCGGCGCTGAGTCCCTGATCCTGGACGTGCACACGAAGACGAGGCCCGAGCTGGATGACAACGAGGAGGGGGTGCCGAGGACCAAGAGCGACGAGAAGTTCGTCATCGACATGCTGGAGAGCGATGGGTGAGTAGAAGATGCCCATTCTCGATCTGGAACAATAGTTCGCTAGGAGTTGCTTTCTTGCCCGCTTCCAGTTATGCGGTGGTGCGAAAGGAGTCGTTGCCCAAACCCACGCCGCCTGCCCGCCGGAAGAAGTTCACCCGGTCGCCGGGTGAGCGTTTCGCCACGCTGCCCAGCATTCGCGGTTCTCGGGGATCCCCGCCGCCAGCTCGTCCGCCGCCGCCGCAACAGTACGTGCCCACGGAGGACTCGCCGCTGGTGCCGCGTCGCAGATCCGCGGCCAGTCTGGACGAGATCCCCCAGATGATCAAGTCGAAGTAAGAGCGAGAGAGAGAGGGTTTCGCCTCTGGAGCTTTGACCTAATGATTTGTTTTCGTTGACTTGTTGCGAATGCATTATTTTCGTTAAGTTTTTATTTTATTTCCGTTTGCTGTTAAGTTTTAGGCTAAGCAGCCGAGTGACCTAGACTAGGCTAAGGCTACTAATCCGATCCACCCGAGACACGCACTCCACACAATAAAGCAGACCATGAACCCACCACACAGACACAGCATATTCTTGCCTTTGGCTTTTGCTCAGTTTTGAACCCCCAATCCGCAAGCCCATGATGTTATCTAATGATGCACCTTAAACCCTTTTCCCTAGCTACGGGTCCCAGAAGCAGCAGCAGCAGAAGGTGCAGCCGCCGGAGGAGGAGGATGACTACGAGGAGCCGGGTGCCTTGGGGCGACCAGAGTCACCGCGCTCCAATCTGCAGTCGGGCGAGATCATAAACAAGATGAAGTTCCGCCCTCTGCCGCCGCCACCGCGTCCTCCGCGCGAGAAGCGTTCCGCAAGAGGTGGTAGCCAGACCCTGGACAGCTACGACGACAGCGAACATGTGGCTAGCTCCAGCCAGGCCGATAGCTACGACCAGGGCGAGTTCGAAGTGGAGGTGTCCACGCAAACGGATCCACTGCCCGATGACTTTGTATGCGAAGAGTTCGAAATCACCGAGGACATGAAGATCATCGAGCCTCGTCGCTCCAATGGATCCGGCAACAAGACCCTGGAGGATCTGCTGCGTAGCGTTGAGGCCGCTCAGGAACCGGATGAAGTGGATGGCGCCCGAGTGCTGACCGAGGACGAGCAGCTGGCCAAGGGTCTGCAGAGATTCCGGGACGCCAACCAACGCAGCATGTCGGAGCGGTCTCGTGCGTCTTCCCAAGCGGATCGCTCCAAGTCGCTGAGTCGTCCGCAGACGCCTTCGTCGGCTGTGGTGATCGAGCGGCGTGTACCCACGCCCAGTCTGTCGGCTGGCGAAGACGATGCCGCCGTGCAGGCTTCGCTGATTGTGCGGCCTATCAGTGCCGCCGATCTGGATGACGATGATCTGCGGCGTGAGGAGGAGGAGCTGCGACGTGAGGGTTTGCTTTCGGACAGCTCTGTGCAGAGCAAGTCTGACGTGGAGGAGGAGGAGCACGGCGGTGAAGTGGTCCTGAGCGACTATGCGGCCAGTTCCGCAGACTTGGATGCTGCGGTGGAGCAGCTAGAGCAGGCTCAGCTGGAAAGCGACTACGAAAGCCGGCTGGAGGACGACGAAGTGGAGCGCACGCTGAGAGACAGTGAGTACGAGAACGAAAAGTATTCGGAGCAGGAGGAGGAGGAGGAAATAGCTCAGCTGGAGAAAGAGCTCACAGAGCAGGAACTGGAGGAAGCCCTCGAGAAGGAGCTCCAAGAAGCCATGGAGAAGGAGCTCTCCGATTACCGTCAGAAGGAAAAAGAACAGGAGGAGGAAAAAGCATTCTCCGAAGAAGAGCTTGCCGCCTCCGAGATCGATTATCAGCAATCCGAAGAGGAGAAGGCCACCTCCGAGCTCGACTATCGTCAGTCAGAGGATGAGCATCCGCTGTCAGCGGAAGAACACACTTTTTCCGAAGAGGAACGCACTCTCCTTTCCGACACCGAGCATCCTCTCTCTGAGCCCGAGACTCCAGCCGAGGAGACCATTCAGAAGTCCACCGCCAGCGAACCCACCGAGGCTGAAGTAGCGCTCAAATTCGTAGCCACTTTGCCCACCGAACCCGCCTACACTCATGAGGAAGAAGAGGAGCCAGAGCCCGAGGTGTTACCATTGCCACCACCGCGGCGCAGGTCTACTACCGCCCTCGAACCCACCGCAGCCGCCAGTCTAACGATTGCCGAGCACTCCAGCCGCGAACTCACGCCCATTCAGTCGGTGCAACCCGCGCCAGAACCGCAATTGCCTAGTCGCCTGGTGGATTTGGAGGTGGAACGATTGAGAGTCCATGCCCTGCAAGCTGGCCAAATCCAAGTGTCGCAGCTCCACGGTGGCCAGATCAAGGCCGACGATCTGGAGTGCAAGTCTGGACAGTTGGTGGTTCAGAATATCGAGCTGCCGCCTGGATTTATCGACGACATTGTGGAGAGGGTTCAGCGGGAGCAGCGTACTTCGCTGCTGACCAGCGAGACGCAGACCAGCCGGCAGCCCAGCAGCGAACCGGCCACCTCCGAAAAGGAGCAACCCATCAAGCCGCCACGCCACAGCAAGATCACCGAACAAGCACCGCCGATCGCCAATCTCGACGAGCAGACTCAGACGGAGGCGGGCCTGCTGCCACAGCCACTGCCACCGCCACCAACAGCATATCCGAGCGTGGAGTACCTGCAGTCTCTGGCTCCGCTGGCCTTCTATAATCTACAGCGCAGCGCCGAGGCGGAGCAGGCCGAAACCTCGTCCGCAACAGATCGCAAGGCACCGCACAAATGTCGACGACGCCACGTCGCCCAAGAACATCTCGAGGAGGAGTCCGGCTCTGAACTGGAAGAGCAGCTAGTAGAGCGACCACGTTCCCGGTCGAGGCGCTCGCGCACCAGAAGCGCCACCCAGCCACCGGATGACGAGTACGACGAGGATCAGCCCAAGACGGTGGTTCAGGCAGGCCGGCAATTCATCTCGGCCTGCAGCCTGGAGCTGGTGAACATCATCAACCAGTTGACGCACTATGTGCGTGGCGAGGCAGTAGAGCCACAGCAGGCGCCACGCAACGTGTCCGCACTGATGGTGCTCTTCATCCTGATCACTTTCGGAGTGCTCATCTTCCTGCTGACCGGGCGACAGGTGCACACGCATCACTGGGATTACTTTAATCCGCCCGGGAACGAGGGTAGGCAGACGTGAGGGGCTGTGGGGAGTCACCTCCTGCTGCTGGTTTACATAATCCTTTTGGGGCGGTTTTGCATTTTGGAGCATCGAATCTGACCAAGAGATCAGGGATCTTGGTGGGAGAGAAACGAATTTAACGCGGCCAGGTGGTCCGCTCGAAACTTGAAGGCCTTAATGATACTAACGAGAAATTACTTTAGGAGGACAGGTGCGCCGATGGAGGCGGAGGGCGCTGGGCGGTGGGTGAGGGAAGTGCACGCCACCGAGCTACTAGTCACACAACACAACATAATAGAAACCGGAATCCCAGTTCACTGATCCATCATCATCAGACACAACATACCGACATCTAACTTTACTAACCAGAAATATAGAGGAACATTTTTTAACATTGTTTAGCAGCGAAATAGAGATGAGATCCTTAGCGACAAGAGGATAGGAGCAACGACCATGTATTACGTATGTACTTAGACGTCTTAGTTGGGCTCGAGGAGGTGGGACAACTAACTCTAATAAAAACTTACTTTTGTTTGATCATTTTTTACTACCGGCTAAGCGAAATATTCAATTGTTGAACGAAAATGTTGTTTAATTTAGACCAAAAATGTAGGAATTAATATACAAACATACACTCTTTTCTCATTGAATTCATTTGAAAACGTTACATAATTTGAAATGCGAGTACTTAGCCAGAAAGGGAACATATATATACATAAATATATAGAAGCGTATTTTCAATAAAGCAAAAATATATAAAATAAAGTTCAATGTGTTTTCCTTAATAGATGGGGAGGGGAGAAGTTAGAAACTAGATTTTAATAAGTGGAAAAGTTACAGTCGAGAGTTCTCGACTGTGCTATAGCCGGTACCCAGAGCTTTGGGCGTTAAAATAACTGACTAATTTTTTGTATTCAATAATAAACCAATCACAGACCGATATTGCATTTGTGTTTGAAAAAAAACAACGGGTGTAACAAAAATATACTTTTCAGTTTCATCGTTTGGAGCCAACAAAAAATTGACAATACGCGGATTTGCTTCTTAAACATTTTCTTAAAAAAAATAAAGCCTTATAGACCTTTAATGCATTTGTGAGAGCACTATTTTTCATACGGACAGACGGATACATCTAGAATCGTCTAGGCTTGTATTGCTGGGGATAGAGAAACCAAATTTCGATTATATAATATGTATATATAGCTTTTTTGTTTTCGACTATGGGTACCGGCTATTTACATAGTTTGCTGGCTTAAAGCAAATAGTCCTCGTTGTACAAAACCATTTCACGATGGTCCTTGTGACTGCCCTTCTGAGATTTGCTGGCAGCTAAAAAGGTAAATAATTTAACGAAGGCTTTAAAGAAACACTCTCAAGTACTTACCGATAGATGACCAGACTGCTGATGAAGAGGCATCGTTAATGGGCTCTATTTGGGGCTGACGTCTAGCCAGCTGCACCTGCAAATTGATGCCGTTAACGTTCTTTCCATGCACTTCAGCAATGGCCCGGTCAGCGGACTCGGGCTTGGCAAAGGAAACGAAGCCGCGACTGCAAGAAATTTGAATTTTAGGATATTCCACAACCCATCTTCTTCTTCATCGATAGTACTTCTTAATCTTCTTATTATTATGATTTGAATGCTGCAAACTTGAGTAAGAGAATTTTGACAATGAAAATATATATAAAGTTTGAATTTAACTAAAATTTCGTAGGTTTTAGACATTTGTTTTCATTAAATATATACCTTAAATTAAATTAATCTTACCTCTTTTCGATTTCCATGGATACATTCACTATTGTGCCATAGTCGTTGAATGTTTTCTTAAGGAAATCCTCGGTGACCTTGTTACCCGACACAAAGATGGTATTGCCGGCCCGCGGCTTCTCTGGCGGAGGCGTGGTGTCCATCGGCACCTTCTCGGGCAGTCCGCGCTCCTCGCGATCCCGCTCGGTGGCAAAGTGCTGATACAGATTGGGAGTTGGCCGGCGCGGCTCCTCCTTGATGATCTCGCTAATAATGGTTTCCTGAGCGACATCATTCTGGGTAGAGGAGAAGGGTTGATAGGAGCTAGTCTCCGAGGTGGAGCGTTTGGCACGCTCTTGACCCTTTGGGCGCTTGAACGAAGTCTGATCCTGCTTCGTCTGCTGCTTCTGGATAGCGGGAATGGCGCCGCTTTTGATTAGCTTACGGGCTACCTCACGTGCATCGCGGGCGTCCGTGGGTCGCTTTAGGGTCATGGAGCTCTCCGGCTCTGGTTTGGGTGCCTTGTGCGCCTGCAGAGCCTTTTTCTGTAAATTTCCGTAAATTTTTAGTCTGGCAAAAACTGATTTGTCGGCTGCAGCACTCACCTTCTTCTTGAGCTTCTGATATTTGGCCTGCAGCATCTGCTCCTCTTCTGTAAGATTGCTAGGAAAGTGTATGTAAACCATTTTTTCAAGAATTTGTTGCCTTATATCTTTAGTTTATCAATATTTTGTTTATTAGGGTTGTTGATAATATAACAATATATCGATATTTTTTTAAAGATATATATCACGATTTCTTGTTTGCCCAAATATCGAAAGTGCGATATTTTTATTTGATAATTTTCGATATTTTTTGTCAAGACTAAGAACAACCCTAATCTTAGTATCTAAAACCAATATAATAAGCTTCTACAGTATTCCTTTTAATAAATATTATTTTTTGTAATATTAAAAAAATGAATACTAACAAATTTTGTTATTTTCACATGTAAATCCAACTAAGGCAAAAGGTAACCGATGTTTCGACAAACATCCATGTATCGCTTAACATCGATATCTTAAGCATCAGCATCAGCATCACTAGAGCGCGCCACAGTACAGTAATCGTGAACAAGTTTTTATACTAAAGCACGGTATCCAGACAGAGGAAAACTGTTCCAAAGCAGTGAGAGAGAGCGAGAGGCAAATAGTTTGGAACAGCTTGTCCCCTAGATCTGTTTCGAAGCGCGGTATCCAGTTCAGATTCGAAAATACTAGAAAGGTGCAAGATTTAGGAGATTATTTGAAGCCGCACTTGTAGTATTCCCATAACGCGTCGAAGAAAAGAATAAAAATTTTAATAAAACAGATTGTCCCCGATGTTTGCCTCTCGCTCTGCGCTTCACATATTTCAAAGTATGGATCCCGCCACGAACAATAATGCGTAGAAAAGTCGAATCCAGGAGTTAAAAGAGCAAATACGGTCTTAAATAATTTGATGGAGGCAAATACAATACTTTGGAAATTACATAAACATGCATTAAAGAGACATGGGACGAAAAAATATAAATAAAAATAACAATAAGAATGCAGAGGACAATCATAAATGGTCCATTGCATATTGTTATGAAACTGGTACAGGTAATCGCAGCTTCTCCTCCATTATAATGGCCACTGTTTCTTCCTGAACGGGACACGGAACTCAATTCCAATCATCCGAGTTCCTTCCATATGTACTGGGAGCTGTCCAAAACA